>MU227579.1:222055-264569 GCA_018584345.1 Thuja plicata | reverse complement strand
AAGCATATAGGGGGAAGGAAGATAAGATGTTCTTCTTTTATCCCCAAATACACAAATGAAAGATCCAAGTTGATTAACCCAAGAGAAGGATCAATACATAAATGAATCAAACATTTGGAAATGAGAGTAAGGAAGAAGATCTTAAATTCCGTGTTATGATTAAGGAGATATGATATATAATAGTAATTGAAAATGATGAGAGGAAGTACCAACCTTAAAGAATTGCAGATCTGAAGAATGCTATTTTCTGAGGTCTGTACTCTATTTCTAGAAAATCTGAACTATGATCCGGAACCGGAATACAGAGACGAACAAAACCCAAAAATCTTTTTTCGATCTGACACCATCTTATGAAAAACGTCGACCTTGACCCGCAAATGTCACCCCTGACCCAATAATCTTGACCCTGGCCTGCACAGGTCCAACATAAAATCTGTTCACGGATCCTGATAGTTCGCTGAAAAGGGTATCCGGATATGAGTTCAAATCCACAGTCACAAGCATGTACCTACAAGAAAAAGAGATTTGTTTGTTGGGGGGGAGGGGTTTGCCTTAGTCACACCCTGATTTAGGAATTAACCTTGAAATCAATAAAGTATAAAATACTAGCAAGTAGTAGAATTGAATCTAATAATGAAGCTATGATGTTCAATAGATATGCCAATGTAATTCAAATATAAGAAAGTATGTAGATATGAAAGCTTGGACTCAATAGAAACCATAAACCTCCATGATTGTATGCTTGGAATCCACCTTGAAGAGAATGAATGAGTTTTGAGGATGCACAAAGGATCTTGAAGGAAGATCACACCACCATGATGGCTAGATCTAGGGTTTGAATGATGAATCTTGCATGTTGGAACGTAATCCCTTCAAAGGCTTAAAAGCTTGAATCCTTGATCTTCAATGGAGGACTTGAATGCTTGAGAGGAAGACTTGAAAACCTTGAAAGCTTGGAAACATGTAGAACAATGGATGCTTGAACCTTTTGCTTCTTGACAAAATCTTGGTTAGAGTTTTTTTTGCACTTAGAAGACTTAGAGAAAATGAGAGAGAAAGGCTTCCTTTTATATGAAACTAGGGCACAATATTCTAGAGAGGCCGACATAGGAGAATTAAATTCCAATTAGACCCATGCCCCTAGAAGAGGACCTATATTAAATATAATTTAGGATTTTCCGCTTCGGAACCCAAAACAGCCGATCTGAAAGCGGGAAAAATGAATTTTTGATGACCTCCGGAAGCCGACAAGCTTCCAGAATTGGAAGGGGGACCTAGGTCAAGGTTGAGGTTGACCCTGACCTAGGTCAAGGTCAAGGTCAACCTTGACTCAGGGGGTCAGTACCCCTGGTAAATGTGCCAGGTGGGATAGAAGGTGCTCGGAGAGGCCCAATCAGGGTCTTAAACAAGCACTGAAGCAGGAGATGATGCAGAAATGAGGGGACAGTATGATGGTGGCCAAAAATATCCCCTAACGAGGGCTAAACGTTCTTATCATGGAAGTGCTTCCATTTTAAGATAATAGAATATATGTGTGTGTGTGTGTGTGTGTGTGTAATTACCTTCACAAAAATTTTCCTCCCAATCTCTATATTTGGCCCCCTTTTTATACACAAATATGTCCTAATTTGGCCTAAGACCAAATGATTTGGAAAATCACCTATTTACAACACTTTATCTTTTAAAATCCCCCTTTTATAACCTGTATAATATTAAAAATAACCACCTGCTTTAATTTCACGGCTCTTATAATTTTGAGCCTTACAGAATAATGATTTTAAGTCTTTTTAATGATTATGGTTATCAGGTTTGTTGAAAAAAAAGATAAACGTCTAAGTTTAACGCCGACAAAAATGACTATTTGTTGGTAAATAAGCCTATTATGGAGGTGAGGTCAACGGTTCAAATCATCGACCCAGTACTTTTTCTTTATCCAACTGCCAGAATGTCTTTAAATAAAACTAGTGCACTTTACATTTCAAAATGAACGGTTGGTGCATTGGTAAGAGGGAATATTAGGAGACAAATTAGGGGTTAAAATTCCTCAACTCTATTTTGGTCAAACAATCAACCCTACTAGGGTGCCCAACTATTGGGCGATATGTCACATTTATTTGTGTATAATTTGCCACATGTTGATCTCAAATTGGCTTACTATAATTGTCTGCCACATCACCTCACATATCAATCTGTCACATCATCAACTATAACTTCCATATCAGCATCCAGGTTGATTGTACTTTTACTGATGTCATCAAGTCAATCCTTTTCCTAGGCAACTTTGACCACCCATAACTTTTGCACATGGACTTCATTTCAGCCTGTTCAAGTTGTGTTAGAAAGCTCTCGATGAGTGCTACACAATAGGGCCATCATCATCACGATTTCAAGAAATCAAATTTTTAGAGACCTCGAGGATCCACATGGATCATTTAGTCAGGCCAAAATGTCATCCAAAAACCATTTATTATGAACTTGAATGATGAGGAACTGGCGCGTCACAGGAAATGGATGACAACTGGTAGAGATTTCCTCTAGAAATGATTTCTCATGGATGAATTTCCAGACTACGAATGGTTGGAGGAACTTTTACAACTTCTCATCTCCAAAGCATTCTTCATAGAATGAAGGGATGAGGAGTTCCCTCCTTTTTTAAATGAAGGGATTTTTTTTTTGCAGACGATAATTTTTGGCAACACAATTATCACCAGTGGTAGCAGAGCTACATGATGTAGATACCATTGCCCTACTAGAATACTAGTGCCCTACTAGGTGAACCGCCTCACAATAGGCAATAATAATCATGTCAAAGCTTCCCCTAGGAATAGTGTATTCAAACTAAGGATTGCTTTTCCTATCATGAAGTTCATTTAAATTGTCAACCCAGGGACATATACTTGAAATGGGATAGCACGATATGTGCACTAAGTCTCTCAAAGAGTCATATTACTTATGCTGCAGGAAGGAAAAATACATGAAATAGACCTATGTTATTGTTGCAGGAAAGTAAACACACACGATTACTTAATGAATTTAATGTTGAAAAATGCAAACTTAACTTAAACCTATTCTATCAACTCAAAGCATTCACTATAATTATCCTTGCAAGTGCTATAGGAACATACATGAGTTTAATGCTATAGGAATGAAACAATAAACTTCTACTTAAAATGTTATAAAGTTGAAAGCAAATCTAACCTACTCTAATCTAATCCACCTCCCAAGTGGGCCCCCTTGGCTGGCTTATGCTAACTACTAACACATAATGTAAATCAAAATCAGTCCATTATATTTTCATAAACTGATTACATCATAATGAAAACAATGCATAGAACTAGAAAGAGTAACTTTGTTGTGCAAATGCAACAACAAAATATTTTCCAACTAACTACAAACTAACAATCAAATCCATTTATATAGAGGATTGATGTTTATTCAAAGCATATAGATAAGGTCTGATTAAATCTCTTCATAGAGGAAGGATATTGTAACAACCCACGACAAAATGTAATAAAGTTTGGATAACCATTTCAATAAGATATTGACCACTGAGAGAAAATATAGCAGTGTTATTTCCTATATTTCCTAAGATGATGGATCCTCCATTGTAGCAGACATGTCTCACAGTGCCATAACAGTTCTCCCTGTCGTAGCTCGGACTTCAACGCCTCCTCTTCAATGTTGTCGATCCACTCTCAAGCCGCTCCTTTTTCCTAGCAGGTTAGTAGCATATGCAGATATATAATCAAGTCAACTAGTGATGTAAGGAGGGGGGATGATAACGGGACCTGAGACTCACCCAACTACCAACCACCTTGCAGAACCAATCCGAAAGCCAAACAACACAGCGAGAGAAGAAACAACAGATATCCTTTATATTAACTTGATCGAACTCATTAAATGTCGGGTTGTAAGGCCTTCCCAGTTTCGGGCATGTATTCAATTAATTAAAATAAGATCTCCATACAACAGAGATCACAGACCTTCGATCTCAATATCTAAACATTTGTTTTATTTCTCTAAGATTGCTACCTAAATTAAGAACATATAAAAGAATATATACAAGAGTCCACTAAAGAGGTCGGTGCTCAAATCCATAAGAGAGACCCAGATTTAGGTCTACACAGATCCCAATGAGAGATCCCAAATCAATTCAGTAACAGAAATTAAATGAAGAAGTCGGCCAAAGATCCAACTCCCAAAATAAGCATCTCGGGCGAGAGATTACCGAAAATCAGTAACCATCGGTAAGAGCATAATCGAGCAATAGAAGACCAACCCGAGTGACAGAGACAAGCATGACTGAGCAACAGAACCCGAGCAATAGACAAGCTTTACCGAGAAACAGAACCCGAGTAACAGAGTATTTCCCAAGCAACTTCTAAACAAAAACAAACATCTTTTTGGTTGAGCAGGATTTCCAATGACCCAAGATGCTCCTACATCATACACCTGGGGTTACAAGAAATGATTCCCCGAATCATATATCAGGTCCAACCTAAAATGAATCCAACTGAAATTGAGAAATCCAAGATGATTCCTCAATCGGTCTGTTCTTCCATTTTACCAGATATTCCATGTATTCTTTTCCTCTTGTACTTCTGCTAATTCTCTGTTTCAAAATCTTCTCAACTTATTCTATCTTCTTCTTAGGATAATCACTTGGTACTGTCATTTCTTTATTAGGTTCATGATATTCATACAAGTCTGAAATATTGAATATAGGTGATATATCCATGTCATCAGGTAATTAAACTTCATAAGCATTTCCACTGTCAAACCTTCTTAGTATTTTGCAAGGACCAAATTTCTTCATCTTCAGTTTACCATATTTTCCAATAGGAAATCCGCCTTTCTTCAAATGAACCATTATAGCATCACCAACTTCAAATGTTATATGTCTTCTTGATCTATGTGCACTGTCTTTGTATTTCTGATTACTCTTTTCCAACTTCGGTTTTACATCTTCATGCAATGTCTTTATAAATTCTGTAAATTCTTCTGCTTTAGCACTTCTTTTTTCTTCTCCAACAATATCTCTCAAATCTGATATACCTCTCGGTTGTGAGCCATGAACAATCTCAAAAGGTGTCTTTCCAGTACTTCTATTTACTGAACTGTTGTATGCAAACTCTGCATGTGCCAACATCAAATCCCAATTTCTTGGTGTGTCTCCAACTACGCATCTTAACAAATTCTCTAAACTTCGGTTTACAACCTCTATTTGTCCATCATTATAGGGATGAAATGTAGAAATAAACTTCAACTTAGTATCCATCTTCTTCCAAAGTGATCTCCAAAAATAGCTAACAAACTTATTGTCTTGGTCAGAGATGATACTCCTTGGTAATCCATGCAATCTAACAATCTCCTTAAAGAAAAGATATGCTATATGTACTGCATCTGATGTTTTCTTACATGGTATGAAATGTGTCATCTTAGAAAATCTATCCACAACAAAAAATATGGAATCATTACCTCTTGCTTTCCTAGGCAAGCCAAGAACAAAATCCATGTTGATATCACTCCAAGGTTTCTCAGGAACAGTAATATGTGTATACAAACCAGTATTCTGACTTACACCTTTTGTAACTTGACAAACTCCACAACTTCTTACAAAATTTTGAACATCCTTATACAACTGAGGCCAAAAATACCTCTCCTTCAACAAACTCATGTTTTATCAATACCAAAGTGTCCAGCCAATCCACTACTATGTTTCTCTTTTATCAAATTAGTTCTCATTGAACCTCTCGGTATACACAACTGAATACCTTTGAAATACATATCTTCCTGAATAAAATAGTCTTCATACTTACTTGATTGATTTGAATTAGGTGCTCTGCACATTCTCCACTGTTCTGAAAAATCAGGATCATTTTCATACAAATTCTTCATGTCATCAAACCTAAGAACTTGAATTCTCATTTCGGTCAACAAAGATCTTCTTCTACTCAATGCATTAGCAACTCTATTAGAAACTCCATTGTTATGTTTAATCACAAATGTAAAGCTCTGCAAATACTCTACCCATTTCATATGTCTCTGATTCAACTTATTTTGACTACCCAAATATTGCAAAGCCTTATGATCAGTATACAACACAAATTCATTTGGCATCAAATAATGTCTCCACTTCTTCATAGCTTGCACAATAGCATAGAACTCTTGATCATAGACATAATATTTCCTCTTTGCATCATTCAACTTTTCAATAAAGAAAGCAACAGGTTTACCTTCTTGAGTCAACACAGCTCCAATTGCACTTCCACTTGCATCACATTCAACTTGAAATACCTTATTGAAATCAGGTAATGCTAACATAGGTAGTTCAACAACTTTCAACTTTAAAGCTTCAAAACTCTTACCAGCTCCATGTGTCCATTTGAATTCTCTTTTATCTCCTCTCATTGTCTCAGTCATAGCATTACAAATAGAACTAAAATTTCTGATAAAATTCATGTAAAAACTTGCCAATCCATGAAATGATCTTACCTTAGTGATATTTTTACGTGTAGGCCAACTCAATATAACTTCAACCTTCTCTGGATCCATCTTCAAACCATCAACTGAAATCAAAAAGCCCAAATACACAAGTTCTTCTTTCATAAAGGAACATTTCTTCAGATTTATTAGGAACTTTTCCTCTTTCAATCTCTACAACACTTGCCTTCTATGCATCAAATGCTCTTCTCTAGTCTTACTAAATATCAGAATATCATCCAAGTATACAATCACACATTTACTCAAAAATTCCTTTAGAACTTCATTCATTAACCTCATAAATGTACTCGGTGCATTAGTTAAACCAAAAGGTATAACCAACCACTCATACAAACCTTCCTTTGTCTTGAAAGCATTCTTCCATTCATCACCTTCTCTGATTTTGATATGGTGATATCCACTTTTCAAATCAATTTTGGTAAAATATTTTGCTCCACTTAAACAATCCATTATTTCATCCATTCTCGGTATAGGAAACCTATACTTCATTGTGATCTTGTTAATTGCTCTGGAATCAGTGCACATTTGTCATTCTTCATTCTTCTTAGGTTCTAGTACATCAGGTACTGCACATGGACTCAAACTTTCTTGGATCAAGCCTTTGTTCAACAATTCATGAACTTGTCCGTTAAGCTCTTCATTTTCGGTTGGTGTTAACCGATGTGTTGCTTTGTTTGGCAAACTAGCTCCAGGAATCAAATCCATACAATGACTGATATCTCTCATTGGCGGCAAACCATCAGGTACATGATCTGAAATTATCTCCTTGTATTCAGTGAGTAACTTTCCAACTTTTGCAGGAATGTCATCTTATGTATTCTTACTCGGTTTGTTAGGATCAAAGCATAACATATATCATTCCTTTTCAAATCCTTAACAAACTGTCTACCTTCCATCAGATAAACTTTCACAAATGTACATATCTCACCAACAGATTCTTCAATCAAAGCTAACAGAACTTGCTTCTTACCATCAACCCAAATAGAATATATATTCAATCTTCCATCATGTATAGCATGTCTATCATATTTCCAAGGTTTACCCAACAAAATATGACAACAATCCATAGTCATAATATCACACAACACCTTATCATAGTATTTTCAAATTCACAAAACATTATTCACTCACCATTAATGTATGATCATCCTTGATCCATGAGATCTAATAAGGTTTCAAATGTTTCATCCTCTCCAATTGCAAATTTTCAACCATTTCCTCAGATGCCAGATTCTCTGATCTTCCACTGTCAACAATCACTTTCCACACCTTGTCTGCAACTCTACATCTAGTCTTGAATAAAAGTATCCTGACATGATCTTGTTTATCCTTCTCACTCTATAGTATTCTTCAGATCACGAAATTCCCTTCTTTCTCAGCTTCATTTGGTGATTCCTCTTGTACCAATGCATTTTTGCTACTACTACCTTTCTTTCTTGCATGTATACATTCAAAGGATTTATGTCCTTCTTCACCACAATCGTAACAAGTTATTTGGAATCCTTTTCTGCTATATCCACCTCTGGAGTAATTACCTCTTCCTTGGTATGAATTTCCTCCTTTCCATTCTGTCTTCCCTTTGTCTTGAGATATGTCTGGAATTGACTTGTTTGGTTCAGATCCGCTATTTTCACCATGAGATCTACCTCTTCCTCTAGGGAATCTACCACTTCTGCCTCTTTGTCTTTGTTCATATCTTCTATTCAACTTGTCTTCAGCTTTTAGGGCAAATTGATATGCCTCCTCAATGTTTTCCATCTTGACCAAACTGATTTCATCCTGTATAGAAATCCTCAAGCCATTTAGGTATCTTGCAACTCTTTCCACTTCATCTTCAACATGTCTAGATCTGATGTCCAATCTGTAGAATTCCTCATTGTAATCTTTTACTAATTTGTCTTTCTGCTTCAAACTTTGCATTCATCGGATTAGGTTAATCTGATAATCACAAGGTACAAACTTGCCCTTCAATTTATTTACCATCTTGTCCCATACCTTGATTTTGTCTTTTCCTTTCTTCTTCTAATCCAATTGCAGATGTTCCCACGATAAGGATGTATGACCTTTCAACTTTGTGCTTGCAATCTTCACCTTCTTATCCTCTGCCACATTTTCATATTCAAAATACTTTTCCATCTCTGTTATCAAGTCAATCAATTCATCAGAATCCAATTTTCCCCTATGCTCAGGAGGATTAAATTCAGGTGTGGATTTCAAACTTGTCAAAGCTCTCAGGAATCGCTCTTCTTCTTGATTCATCACAGGTGCAGGTGTAGCTTCACCTTGAACCTCTTCAATTTCATCATCAAGATGTCTTCCTCTATGTTGGGATGTCTCAACAGCTTCCAATCTAGCAGCCATCTGTCTAAGCATATTAGCTAGACCTAGATCTGCCTTTCCTCTCCCACGAACCATTTTATATCCCTCTGTAATTGTAGGTCAGATCACAATCTGCTACCCCATAACAATACCAACTAGGGTTAGGGTTTCAAGAAGGAACTTAGATCTCACCACACTATGATGCCACCTGACACAAGGAGGGGGGATGATAACGAGGCCTGAGGCTCACCCAACTACTAACCACCTTGCAGAAGCCAAACAACATAGTGAGAGAAGAAACAACAGATATCCTTTATATTAACTTGATCAAACTCATTACATGTCAGGCTATAAGGCCTTCCCGATTTTGGCCATATATTCAATGAATTACAATAAGATCTTCATACAACAGAGATCATAGACCTTCGATCGCAATATCTAAACATTTGTTTTCTTGCTCTAAGATTTCTACCTAAACTAAGAACATATAAAAGAATATATACAAGAGTCCACCGAAGAGGTCGGCGCTCAAATCCATAAGAGAGACCCAGATTTAGGTCCACACAGATCCCAATGAGAGATCCCAATTCAATTCAGTAACAAAAATTAAATGAAGAAGTCAGCCAAAGATCCAACTCCCAAAATAAGCATCTCGGGTGGGAGATTACCGAAAACAGTAACCGTCAGTAAGAGCATAACTGAGCAAAAGAAGACCAACCCGAGCGACAGAGACAAGCATGACCGAGCAACAGAACCCGAGCAACAGACAAACTTTACCGAGCAACAAAGCCCGAGTAACAAAATATTTCCCGAGCAACTTCTAAACAAAAGCAAACATCTTTTTGGTTGAGCAGGATTGTCAATGACCCAAGATGCTCCTACATCAACTAGTCAAATCAATCCAAATATTAGAACACACATTCAAATAATTATATGAAATACTGCGATAGATATATAATGTTTAGCAAAACATGACACTACTAGCTACCCATAGCCTTGGTGGTTCTAGCTATACTTAACAAAAGGTTCACAAATGTCTTGGTAATGTGTTAAATAGAGTATAAATATTAACAAAAAATAGAGACAAATTATTATCCCATCATCTGTTCCCTGCAAATAAAATGCTTGTCCTCAAGAATTACATTTGTTTGCAATTCCTCTAAACTCCCTAACCTCTGTCTTTCCTCTTCTTCTGCTCTTAAAGGTATAGTAGAACCCTCTGATTTTCTCCCAGAGGTCCATCCTATAATCCTCCTACAGTTGATCCAAATTTGTAGCATTGATGTCGTAAAGATTCCATAGAAGTATAGGTGACTGAATTGTAAGGGGACACCAGAGCTTGCGCCCGATCCATCTACCTAGCTGGATATACTTTGGTTCCATGTGAACTGCTACCTCAAGATTAATAGGACTATGCGAATTTGATTTCTTGAATGCTTCTGGCAGTCTATTCCATCTATTTATGGCACCATCCAGGGCTCTCTGAAAATAAAAATAGGACATCCCTTGGTATTCTACAAAAACCTTTTCCCTGATATTAAAAATCTTCTTCTTAGTCTCTGCTTTTATGCTTCCATAGGTGAGGCTGAACCAATCTCTTAGCAGCACGTCGGGCTTACTGCTTTTAGCCATTAAAGGTAGTGGTTCTGTCTTCTCTTGGTTCCTATAGTTGTCTAGCTGCCTTTCATAATTTGCTTCATTATGCATCCATGACATTTATTCCCTTAGATGTATATCCCCAATATAAATTAGAGGATTCCACTCAGTCTCCTTGGGAATAATGAAGTTGTGCAAGTATAACTCACAGAGAAGGTTCTACTGCGAGGAAGGGTTTGGTATAGGACATAGAATTCTTGGTCTGTTTTGAACTCATAATCGATGTTCTTCAAGGTCATCATTAGTTGAAATAAGAGGAACCGTTCTTTTAAACAAATAGTGTATACCCTGGGAGGAGGTCTACAAGTGATAATCTGATCAACCAATTTCAAGGCATGATCCATTCTCTATTTTTGCTTCTCCAATTGCTCCATTAGGTCTTTTATTTCCTTATTTTGGTCGTTTATCACTCTTTGCATTTTCTTCGTTTCTTCCTTCCATAGGGTTGTTTTAAGAACAAATTGATAGTACAAACCAAAGAGAAGGGATTGCAAAGTAGGTGGGCCACACTCTTCTAACTGATTGTTCTATCTCCTCTACTCTTTACATTCCTGCTCTAAATAGCTAGTGAACCAAGCCCTCCGATAAAGAATTATGGCATTTTGTGAGTGGGCTGACTGTTGAGGCATTTGAACTTCTTCCTCGTTGATTTCTTCAACATTCTGATGATACTTTTCAGGGTCATTCTAACATATCGCAGGCTCATCATCACATTTCTCATTTATATTTTGAGAAAGGTCTAGGATTTCAGGTCAAGTTGGGGAATTATCTGGAATATATTGCACATGGGGTTCTACAGCAGCTTGTTCTGAAGGAACAAATTGACACTCAAGGGATACTTGAGAAATTTGTCCTCTCTTCTGAGTACTTCTCCGTACAGGAATCTCTTCAACCTCCACAACCTTCTTTTTACTAGCTTTATTCGACCTCTCTGCTGCAGGAGTAGTTGCTACAAGAGCCGATTTCCTTTTCTTTCCTTTTAAAGCTGTGGGGTTTTGTGGTTCAGCTGCAGGAACAAAAGTTCCTTCACCTACTTTTCATTTTCCTCTCTTTTGAGAAGAGGTAGGGGCATTGATCTCAGGAGCAGGTGAAGGTATATTTTCTTCAAGTTTTTTGGGTTCCCCTTCTTGGGTGGCTTTTTCAACAGTTAGCTAAGAGGGTACTGCATTATCATTGCTGGGTTTCTCAACAGGCTCAACCTGGGATTGCAAGGTTTTAAACTAAACAAATTCTGACTATGCCAAAGGAGAGACTTCCCTAAGGGATTTTTCATCTAACAGTTTAATTAGGGCATGGTGGGAGACAAAATTTGCATTCCCCTCTTGGGTCTCCTCGGCACTAATACTTAGCATGTTATACAAGAAATTGGGAACATTTATTGGAAGACTATGTCTTACATAGCTAAGTAACTTGAAATGATGTGCATGTAAATTTGAAAATCTTCCCTCACAGGTCAAGTACCTTATAATATGTGTTGCCAACTCGTTGAATGGTGGAGGGAGCGACATGCGTTTGCATCCTTTCTTGTTTATCTCCAACGGAGGGCATGTAGGCAGAGTAAATTGGGCTCGAGTTGACCTAGTGTCATGCTCATTGAGATGATGCTCCCCAATTGCTGGCAATCTAGTTACCTCTCCTATGCGTTCGTCTGTTGCGATAACCTTTAAACCCCATACGATTGTCTTTCCCTCTTCAAATGTACTCATGAATTCTGCTGCTACCTCATCATCAACTTCTGTTAGTTGTAGGAAATACCCCAGACAACCACACGCATTGAACCTCCGCACTACTTCAATATCTGTGAGCAGAGCGCTATGAACCATGGGCTCATGGCACTGAAGCTGTCCTCCCATTTGTTCCAAATATTTTCCTTTAAATTTTTGTTGTAACTTGTCAATCTCTCAATTTCTTCTACTCTACAATTTATGAATACCTTATTCCCTTTTGAATCACCCTGAATTAAATTTTCAAACTGCACTTCTTGAAACTATGGATTTTTCTCTTGCAATATTTCTGTTGTATTTGACATAAACAATAATAATGGCATTTTTACAGAATAAATTATAACTCTAACTGTGAGTTTAAGTATGAGTTGCCACATAGTTTAATTATGTCCTTTCGGGTCACATCAAGTCTGAAAATCTGGGATAATTCAGGAATAATAGTATGACACTTGTGAGAGATAGTAAACGGACTTAATGAGACAAGACAAAAGTATAGATTTGAGTTGACAGGTAATCTTACAAGAAGTGAGAGGGACAACTAGAAATGACATGAAAACTTAATACACTTCCCTTCCCCCTATGAATTTAAAACAAGTGTCCACACTTGTCACACTTGGCACAGGGTGAGGAACTGGCTTAGTGCCTTAATCATAGATTTATCGCAGTATTAGATATAATTACTGAAATCTATGTGCTAAAAATGGAAAGAAATTTGAAAAGTTGTACCTGTCATTCGATTACCGTGCACGCAAAAAAAAAGGTGGTGAGAGTGGAGCAAGTACGACGGCTACATGCGTCAGCTGATGTGGCTCTTATTTGAAACATAGAAATATGGAAAGAGGTGATGATGTGGAGGATGGATGGGTGGAAGGTAGAGAAGTGGAATGGGTTGAAAATAAGAATATAGAATATGAATGGAGAATGGAACTTCATTTGAAAATGAAATTTTTATTATGAACATGCACGAAGGAATGTTGTGTTGAAGCTGCAGGAAGAAGGTTTTCACCCTTTGCTGCAGGAAGCTTTACATGTTGCTTGTTTGGAGTTGTATGTCTGAATTGCTGCAAGAAGTCTTCTTTGGTACGGGGCTAATGATACAAACAAAGTCGATGCCTATTGACCAATAGCTTGAAGTGTACTGGGTCAATAGTTGTCAACTGGACTGCTCCATTTATGAAGACATGGTCTATTTCATATGGTCCCAACCATCTTGTTTGTAGCTTGCCTGGTATTTCTTGGAATCTGGAATCATACAGTAATGCCCAATCTCCAACTTGAAACTATTTGTTTTTAATATGTGAGTCATGCCACTTATTCCTCTATTTTTGTACTATCTCAGTGCGCTACAATGCAAATTTCTGCATTTCGTTCAAGGAGTTGAGATGTAGAAGTCTTTCTCTCTGTGCTGTAGGAAGGTCCATGTTTAACTCCAGAGTAGTACGCAGTGTTTTATGCTCAAACTCAATTGGTAACATTGCTACTTTCCCGTACAGTAATTCAAATGGAGTGAACCCTGTGGTTGTCTTCCATGTTGTTTTGTATGCCTAGACTGCTTCTGAGAGTCGACTTCTCCAATCATGACGGTGTAGATGAACTATTTTTGTTAGAATGGCTTCAATCTCTCTATTAGTAACTTCCGCCTAACCATTGGCTTGAGGGTGGTAGGGACTGGAATTTCGGTGTTTGATATTATATTCCTTCATGAGTTCTGTGATCAGATTGGATGTGAATTGTGCTCCCTGATCAGTTACAAGATCTCTTGGCACACCATAATGGGTGAAGATTTCCTCATAAAAAAACTCTGCTACCTTATGATCCCGTGCATGCTTCACGACATTTACTTCCACCCATTTGGTTACATAACCGATGCATACCAAAATGCAGGACTTTCCATTAGATGGAGGGTCTATAGGACCAATGAAATCCATGCCCCACTTGTCAAATGGTGTGACAACCACTAGTGGATGTAAAGGCATTTCATCTGATTTTGTTGGACTACCTATCCTCTAGCATTTATCACATTTTCTTGTATAATTGGTTGTATCTTTGTGAAGTGTGGGCCAGTAATAACCTATTGTTAAGATCTTCAGAGTTGTCCTCTTAGCTCCAAAGTGTCCTCTACATGGCTCATCATGACAAGCATGGAGGATATCATATGTTTCATCTTCACGCACACACCTTCTCATGACTTGGTCTGGACAAGTGTAGAATAGTGTGTTGTCAATCCAAGAGAATTGAAATCTTTTCTCAACAGACATTCTTTTGTCCTTAGGAGAGAAATGTGTAGGCATTTTGTCAGCTGTAAGGTAATTAGCTATATCAGCATACCATGGGCTCTTGACAGCAATATGAAACAAATGTTCATCAGGGAATGTGTCATTTATCACAGTAGTATCATTGTCAGCAGTCTGGAGTCTGGATAACTAATCAGCTACTACATTTGTTTTCCCTGGCTTTTCAATGATGGTTATGTCAAATTCCTACAAAAGAAGAAGCCATCTTTCTAGCCTGCATGAGATGACAAGTTTATTCATAACATACTTGATTTCTCAATGGTCAATATGAACAAAGATGGGATAACCTGTTACATAATGGCAAAATTTATTCAAAGCATAAACTACTACCAGTAATTCTTTTTTCAGTAACTGTACAATTTAACTTTGGGCCATGTAAACTCTTGTTGATATAGTAAATTGCATTTCAAGGTTATTAGACTTTTGTCACAAGACAACACCTATTGCATAGTCAGAAGCATATGTATGTATTTGGAATGGTAAAGACCAATCAGGCCCCCTAAGTACTGGTGCAATTGTCAGAAGTGACTTGAACTGCAGGAAGGATTCATCACAGACTGATGTCCATGCAAAATCGACCTCTTTTGTAAGCAAGGTGTATAGAGGACTAGTTATCTGAATGCAATTTTGAATGAAGCGCCTATAATAGCCATCATGTCCTAAAAAGGATCTAACATCTTTTTGCTTAGTAGGTGTAGGCAATGTGAGAATTACCTCAATTTTTTGCAGGGTCTACTTAGATGCCAACTTCTGAAATGAAATGTCCCGACACCACTCCTTCTTGCATCGGCATGAAACATTTCTCACTATTGAGAGATAGGTTGTGTTCTTGACATCTGATCAACACTTTTTCCAAGTTCTTCAAAGCCTTCTCAAAATTAACACCAAATGTAGTGAAGTCGTCAATGTATATTTCCATGCAATCATGTGATATGTCAGCAAAAATGTTGAATACAGCTCTTTGGAAAGTAGCTGGTGCATTACATAAGCCAAAAGGTAACACAGAATATGCATATTTCCCCAAGGGAATGTAAATGTTGTCTTATCTTGACCCTCTAGAGCAATGCTAATATATTTATAACCGATGTATCCATCAAGAAAAGAGAAGTACCTCTTACCAGCTAAGGTGTCTAGAACTTGATCAATAAATGGCAAGGGAAAATGGTCTTTGTTTGTGGCATTGTTCAATTCCCTATAATCTACACATATTCTCCATTTACCCCCCTTTTTAGGAACTATGGCCAAAGGTGATACCCATTTACTATTAGAGATTGGATAAATAAAACCAGCATCCAACAACTTTTGCAACTCAGTTTTTACTATTTCTCTCAAGGCTGGGTTAATTCTTCTCTAAGGTTGGTGAAGTGGTAGACTACCTTCATTGATGTAGATTATATGTCTGCATAGATTTGGGTTCAAGCCTATCATGTCTCCATAATCCCCAGAAAAATCTTTTTCATGCTTACAAAGGAGTTGAGTTAACAATGCTAATTGTTGTGGTGACAACTTACTATTAACATGAAGATTGTGACCAGGAGATAGTTCCACATTAGTTGTCATCTCTAGAATTGACACCTCAGAGATTGGGCTTGTAGCCATCTCATGGGTTAGTAATTGATGGATAATATCATGACCTACTAGAAAAATAGAATCCTCATAGGTACACAACTATAGAATAGAGATTTCAGAAATATCTTTTTCCATGACACACTCATTGGCAAGGATACTTTGAATCACATCATCTTATTCTTGAAATTTCAGGAAGGATTGTTTGTGTAAAATCATTAGTTGAGAAACAAAATTTAGCTCTTCTTCCTCATCTCCCAAATCTAGCCAAATAAGAGTACTCAAATCTCGTTGGGGTTGAGAAGGAGGATATAATGCTAGCTTCTTGATTTCTTTGCCATTTGAAATTGTCATGTTACCTGATCTGCAACTAATATGGGCATTAGTGGTGGCTAACTAAGGTCTTCCAAGAATAACTGGATAACCAACAAAATTTACCTTAGGTGATAATATCAGGAAGTCAGCAGGATATTCCCATGAATCCAATGTGACTGCTATATCTTCTATGATGCCATTTTGGGTGATAGTGGAGTTGTCTGCAAGTTGTAAGACTATTGGAGTGGTTCTCAATCCCTCTATACTCAACCTATGCATGGTATCCTTAGTCATAACATTGATAGCTTCTCCCAAATCAACTAGAGCATTTTTCACAGACTAGTCATTAATTATAATATCAACAACTAGGCTTCCAGGGTCAGAATACTTTGGTATGACTATCTTCCCCAACATAATATCTGCAAGTTGACCTATAACATGGACTATTTGGGGATCCTTTTTCTTACGTCTAGGATTTTTGAGGCATGCTTCTTTAATTGATAGCTTGAAACAGTGATATGCATGTTTTTCAACTGGTCGAGGATATCAAATGATGTTTCTTCTTGGGATATAGGTTTTTCCAACCTAAGCCTTTATGGAAAGGGAGGATTAACTGAGGTGTGAACATCAGTTTTACTTGGTATATCAGTTGGTTCGACAATATTTGGAAAAGTAACTTCTGGAAGTGGTGTTGATGTTGCAGGAATGTCTGGAACTTCTATTATAATAGGAGGTTCAGGTGTAGGAGGAGTAGTACCAGATCTCAAGTGGATATCAGATATCTCTAGTGCATAGGTAGGGTACTGATGAGTATCAGCAACATACATTGGTTTTTGTTGTTTCTTGTTGTTAGGATTGGGCTATGGCTGAGCAGGTAATTGGGTTTTCTTTGGTGTAGGACTTGTGGCTACAGGAGGTGGCATTATTGAGGCCCTCTCCATTGGTTATATGGTTTCCAATTCCCCTATGGTGGCTTCCATTGATTTTGAGGCTGAGGCCAATGGTTTTGCTATTGGTTAGGCCACTGGTTTTGTTGTTGGTTAGGCCACTAGCTATTCCAAGCAGGTTGGGAGTACTGAGAAGGATTTTAATAATTCTGGTTTTACCATTGATTATTATAAGGATTAGAAAATTGCAAAGGATCCTGAGGCATACCTTGTCTTGAAGCCCATGGCCGACGTTGAGCAACAAAGAACACTTGCTCGTCATCTCCTTCTATTTTCATGTACTCAGTAGGAAGATGTTGGTTCTCCAAGTTTGCCACCAGCTTGCACCCACAATCTTTCTTTTGTTTGCGACAGTGAGGACAATACTCAACTAGTTGTGCTTTGACATCTGCATGCTTCTTCTTAGCAGTCATGGTATCCAGGTGTGTAGCAACATCATTAATGATATCTTTCTTGAAATCTCCAGAAGGTTCGAGATCTTGATCTTAGAAATGCCTGAGTTGTTCCCCTTAGCAAGTGTAGACCGAATCCTCTGTCCTTCTTTACAGTTGATCTTGAATAGTTAAGGTAGATTTTCTTAAGGTCATCTCAGGTAGATTGGGATATATCTCCTCCAGCCATGAAGTCCAGTGCTTCCATGCAGTTATCACTTACTCCCCTCAAGAAAATGAGTTTCTGTGAATCCTCCTCCAAGACATGTTGGGGATTCTTCTGCAAGTTATACAAGAAGCGTGAAACATAATCTTTGAGAGTTTCATCTTCCTTCTGTAACATTCAAAAAATGTCATCTACTCTCGGGTCACCACCCTTGCAATACTCTTTGTATTTCTACAGAAACAAAGTCTGCATCTCGTCCCAGCTGGTTGTTGCATTAGCTCCTAAGCCCATAAACCATCGTAGGGCGGACTCCTTCAATGTTGCTGGAAACAACTTGAGCTTATGGCCATCAATTTTGTAGTCAAAGCTTTGACAAAGAATGTCAAACTCAAAGAAAAAGGTGTCAGGGTATTCAGTTATTAGGCCATAGAACTTTGGGAGTGCAGCAGTGGGTATGTTTTTGAGGTTAGCATTATTGATAAGGCTGGGTAGAGGAAATGGAAAGGTAGGTTGTGCCATTAATGGAGGTATTTGGAAATGGATTTGCTGCTGGAAAGGAATATTAGCCATAGGATTATGAAGTATAAATGCACTTGGAGCATAATTATCAAGAGAACTGGCCAAAATTTTAGCAAAAGGTCGAAGGCCAACTGGATCAAAATGCTTTGCTTCACAGGAAGATGTTACAGGAAATTCAGGACTTGTGATAGGAAATTCAACTTTAACTTTAATAAAAATCTGACCCTGTATAAATAAGCATTATTCAATCAATAAAAATATGATATTGTTTCTTATTTTCTTGTTTTTCAATTTTAGGAATGCTTTTTTATTCTGGTATTTTATATATGTATATAGAAATTTTAAAAATACAATTGCATATTAATATTGAATGTCATTGACATACACATAAAATAGCATCAAGTTATCAACCACATTTAAGATTTTGTAATATGAATGATTAAATAAAGTAATGAGTTAAATAAATAACTAGTAACTGCTAGTGCAAAATCTCTTAAACTTGCCAAATCATCTCATCATCCTCATTATCAAATTGAGAGTTGTTGGTCCCAATGAGAGGGGGGGTGAATCAGACAAAATCAAACTTAAACACTTAAAACTCAACTCATTGACTCACTCGATAACACTGAATACAGTAATAATCGGTTCACCAAATAACTTAACAACTTAAACAACCATACATCTCATAATATGCAAATCAATCATTCAAACTCAATAAACACAAATTTAACTCAATTAACACCAGATTTAACGAGGAAATTCAATTTGAGAAAAACCTCTGTGGGAATTGTGACCCACAAAAAATGTACCTTTCTAAAGTACGCTCGGTTAAGAACTTATCTTGTTAATTATTACAAACACATTTGCTACATGTGACCCTGTTAAGTGGTTTCCCTTAGATTGGTTAAGATCTTCACCCTGTTAGGAGTGACCTTGCTAGAGGAATTTAAATACTCTTTTGGAATGTCACCTACATCTAGGATTTATAAATAGGACTGTTAAATCCACTCGGTTAAGAGATTTTCTCTGTTACAAATGCTAATAAGCAATAGTAAAACTTTGATCTATAAATATAGCAACTACATTTTGCTTGTGTCATATCCTTTATGCTCACATGAATACTTGCATCACATACTCCATTTGTCTCTGTTTCAGACTGTAGATTCTACTCTCTCTTCTTCTATGTTCTTCTCGGTAACTCTGTTCTTCAGCTTCTTAATTCAATTCACCAGCATCATAATCTCTGTTAATTTCTCATCATTTATATAGACATACTTTTGCCTCTTAATCTCCTTGCTTAGGTTTTCCATCATTTGCGCTCATTTGTTCGATCATCTTCTTCATAAATCTCAACTCGGTAAATTGTTTCACTTTTACCTCGTAACTTGAACTTTTCTCGGAACTCACATAATCAGGTTTAACCGCTTGATCTTCACCTTAGATCTTCTATTGAATTTTATCACTCGTAGATCTTCTAACAAACTTACTTTAATTATTATCTCCATCCCGATCATCATAGATTTGTATTAAATTCAATCTTATCATCATTTACAATCAATATCCTATACTCGGTAATTTTCTTTGCAACTCGATAACTAACTTCGTTCTCTGCTTGATGCTCGATAACTGAAAACCAGTCAACACAACTCTATACTGACTAACTCGGTCTAGCTCGGTAGAGTAAATCTTTTCAATCATAACTTAACTCTTTGCAATTTCTGACTTAATCAATCAAGTGTAGCGACTTGATAACATAAATATATAGTAGAAAAAAACTATACCAACATCACTTCATCATTGTCTGATCTGTATTTGTCACCCATTTAACTTCTCCTTCGTATGATATGGTAACTCAATACAAATTAGTAAATCAATTGATTGACATCAATGACAAAATAATAATTGATCTAACCATTTCTATAAACATGTATACTCATTATCACCCAGTCTTCATCATCTCCATCAGTTAATCAACAAGAGCTTCCTTGATTCTTGTATGTATTTTGTTCACTTTGCATACCTCCGCTTAACTAAATCTCAAAGTTGCCAGTACATGCATCGCTATCATTCATTATGTCTTTTTCAATTGTCCCACTTTGGTTTAAAGTGTTTCCCAAACCTCTTCTTTCACATTTGGACTTCCAGATTATTAGTGCCCTTTCATAAGGAAAACTTTTGACATCATATCTAGATGTATACAATCTCAAGAAATTTTCCAAATTTTTGTCTAGTTTGTTTCTTATCTTTGATTTTAGGAGCCCCAAAGCACTGAAAACTCTCTCATCCTCCACCGAACCTAATATCATGTTTTGACATAAATCATAAAGCTTGAAAATTTCTAATATTAAATCACGCGAAATTTCCCTTTGACCTAGAATTGTCCAAAGCTTTTTTATTGATACCTCTTCGTGGAGGTTCTCCATTTTTTTTATTGTTCCGACATAGTTATTGCAAAATGGGTTGATTGTTCTCTAGGAATATTTTCATGTAAAATTCCATCTACAGCTTGTCCATTGAATTGTATAGATTTGCAAAATTGGTGTATCAAAGTCATTAGCATCTTAGGATAACCAGGTGTATTGTTGAGCTTCCAATATTGAGGAAACATAATAGAAATGGCTTCAAGTAGATGTTCATGAGGTAATTGGTTTCTAATATCTATGGAAAGAGAAGAGGTGACTTCCTTCACAACAAAAATTATCAACTCAATGACCTTGCTAAAATCTTCCCTTCTAACACTTAATTCTTGCTTCGTAGGGCACTTTGCTAGTTTTGTGACCATGGAAAGGTAGTGCATTGGTATCCCAAATCTGCATTCACTAACACATAGCTCCATGTTTGCATTAATCTGTTAAAAAATATTAGGATTGTTCAAATCTATCAATGTGTACCACCTAAAAAAAAATCATCAGATAATGTTGGTTGAGATTGATAGAGATTATCGAGATTGATGCATGTCAGTTTACGTAGCTTAGCATATTTTGCAATATACATAGCCCTTTCCTGGGCATTTTTTGCAAGAAGTCTCATTTCCTCTATCATGGGGAGAAGACCTGCTAAGGTTAAGATTGTCTCTATATATCACTTAACCTACGAAAAATGTCAATAGCTTTGCCTACTCTTTGACGATGTTTGTACATTACTCCAATCAAGGATTAATATTTTGAATAAACTCAATGCATTGGTTCATCCAAGGAGATCCATCTGGTATCAACATCCTTAAAAAGCTTGTTCACATCGGTCATTCCATCAACAAATTTTTGAAGTCCCAATAATCATTTGGGACTTCAGCAAAAGTATGAGTAGAGCTCTCTAACTAAATATTCAACATTTTTAGCTAGAGCATACTTGCTCACAATTTAAAAAGTTGGATTCATTCTATGGGTCATGCATTCAATGGAATTCATGTAGGGTGACAAAGAAGTTTGTAGCTTTATGCAAAGACCATTCCTATGACCTTGCATTGCTAAAGCTCCACCTGCTCCTACACATACCAGCTTTTCGGCAATCGTCAAGTCATCCATAACTCCATATTCAATTAAAGAACTCTTAACTAGTTGAAACAGAGTTTTTATTGTCGCACTCTCCTTCATTTTACTAACAAATAGTAGATGAGGTTGGTGGACATGATTCTGTATAGTATAAACATGCATGCATACCCAAGACATGTTATCTATTGTTGTAACTTCGTCAAAAGACAATGCAATAAAGTCTCACTCTCTTATTTTTTTCCTTTATATCTTGTTTTTCAACCACAGCAGGATAACTTGCCCATTCCCATCCACTGTTTACTAACCAATGACTGTTAAGATAGTTACAAACTTTTAAAAAGTGTAATAAAGCACTCATTCCTTGGTAGTCTATCATAGGATGCCCTCTTATCAAAATATAAAAAATAACACTTAAATGAACATCTTTTCCTAGTTTTACTACCATTGCATTTCCAAAAATAGCTTCAATAGAACTTTTACATTCAACAAACTTCTCTTGTCTTTTCAAATGTGCATTATATTCTACGGCATTCTAAACATGCTAACATTTCATTTGTTTTCCACCTTATCACTGGTTTTTTAATTCTATCTATGATTTGTTTTTCGTAAACTTTATCGATATGTTTTTTTATGATCAAGTTTTAACTACAACCTCTTTTCCTTTTTATGTTTCCAATTAAAAATATTATACCTGCAATCTATTGCAAGGTTAGCTTTATTTGGATTCTCCATAGGGTCAATGAATGGACACTTTGACACCCAATCAATTTAAAAATGCCTCGACATATCCCACTCCCAACCTATTTTTTATTTGGATTTTCTTTTCCCCTTTCGTGCATCGTCGTCATTTATGACATTGTCAGCCAGGATGATTATCTCATTCCTGCTACCCTAGGTATCCACCAGAAAATATTCTTCAAGTTCATCGTCATCTAAGTTATCAAGTTCGCCACCTTCTTCAATATTCGGTGCAGGTTGTGAATCTTGTAGCTGTGATTGTGCACCTTCATTATTTTGACCACAAACATTGACAAAGTACTAAATTAAAATTAAGGTTCTACATTTTTTTGGCCTCTCTTGGCCTTTTCCACATTCATGAGTCTTACCCTTCTTCCTATTTGACATCTCCAACAAAATAAAGGCTGCAAAAAATTATCTACTCGATAAAGAAGCAATAATAGACTATAAGATTCATTGGCCCTAGGGCCTACAATCTAGATGTTTGAGGTCTCCCCAGTCAATAACAATGAACTAAAAGTTGCAAACAGATTGAGATGATTAATATTATAAAACTTCAAAAAAATGATCACTTACCATAAGATTCTTTATGAGTAGCATTAGTAGTCGACAATGCATAAGCGACTGTTCCTGGTGTGAAAAATGGCTATTGATCTGAATTGAGAGCTTAGAGTCGACCAAATTACATAAAAATAGATGTGTTCTTTGATTGTATTTATAGAAATCCACATTTGGCGAATTCAACGAGAATGTTAAATGTTATACAATTATTTGGTGAATCTTGTTTAATTCTAACACGTCTTATGTAAATGTAGGGTGAATCAAACATCAACAAAATATATACGTTGTAATTTTCTAGGCGATTATAGACCCATCCATTGGGATGGAGCTATAATAGGATTGGTGAAATCAATCCTCCCATACCATTGAATGATTAATGGTATTGGCAAATATGGTTGTGAATTAAGACACACTTCCAAAATTTTAGGCGAAAATATTAACTAGACCATTTGGAAAACATAGATTCTATTTGCAAAATATTTATATCGATACAATTAATTAATTAAAATGATGGGCGAGTTAAAGTGCATTTGACCGAATATTTATAAGCTCGAGGTGATTTGACCACCCCGTTTGATACCATTGATTTGCAAATTTTTGAAACGTTGATACAAAATATTTGCCAATTGGTGAATGTTTGCCACTAAACTTTTCCCTAGTTTTAGTTCATCCTACCATCCTCAAACCAATCGTCAAGTTGCAGTTGTACATCAAAGTTTGGGTAATTTTTTGAGTTTGTTGGGTATATGCCAACTCAAAAGAATCTAAAATTGGCACAAGCAGAGTTTGCATACAATAACTTTGTAAATCAAAGTGAAGGAAATATCCCATTCCAAGTGGTGTATGGGTACAACCCCAGAGGTATTGATGAGTTAAGGGATAGTACATATTTGAGTAGGAAGAGTGTTGTAGCATAATATTTTGATGAGTACACCTATGATTTTCATAAGTGAAAGAAAGTTTAGCAAAGAGTGTCACCAAATATAAGGAACGTGTTGATGTTCATAGGAGAGTGTAAAAATTTCAATCTGGCGATTTGGGGATGACACATTTGAGGAAGGAAAGGTTTCTACAAAGACCCTAGAAGAAGTTGAAAGGGAAGATTAGCTTGTGCAAGGTTTGTGGAAGTTCTCATCAAATACATACAAGATTGAGCTTCCAGTTTACATTGATGTTTCTCCAACATTCAATGTTGTAGATTTGTATAAGTTTCATGAGGGTGGAGCAAGTCAACAACAAAGCCACTTTCAAATTTACTAGATGCATCAAAATGGGCACACCAATTTTCAAAGGAGTTTTAGAGAATAAACCAAATTATTGATTCACACATTGTTAAGAAGATGAGAAACGAGTATTAGGAATATCTAGTCCATTGAATGAGTTGTGTAGCTGATGGGGCTTCTTGGTTGAGTGAATTAGATTCGGTGAAGTTTGGGATTACAGTTCCAACTTTGCCAAAATATTCATGAGTTGCATAGTCATGGAACATTTCTTCATATCTGGGGTGTTTGAAGTCACAACAATTGGGTTCAAGGGAGGTATGCATCATCCAAATTTTTTATGTTATATCTTTCCTATTTTATGTCCATGTTATTGAGTGTGATGTTTTTCTTTATTTTTGTTGATGTCTTATATGTTACATCCCTTTTATATGAACTTTTCAAAAAAATGTTTTAACGACTTCATTGGAAATGTGTTCTAAATATTGAAATGTGTTTGTTTGAATACTACTGAATACTAATGCATTTTAATGAATAATGCAATACATAGATGAATAAAAGATGTATACAAACAACATGGACAAATGTTGATGAGCCTAGATGATATATGCTAGCATGAAATGTTAATAAATTAACTAATTGGAATGAAGATTATGGCTAACTACCTCATGTGTAAGTGGATGCAGGAGAACGACCACCCTCAAAGAAGGGAGAGAGAGTATCATTAGGTTGAGAGGATGCAAACAAGTGGAAAATTTATAAATTGTCATCCAAGTTGAAACCTATAGATAAGTAATCTTAGTCATCTGGTCACCTAGTTGTAGGGTTAGGTAAGGTCGTTAGCCGCCATTCATAGGGTGGGGGGGGGAAGGTCCTTTCCTTGTTCATCTTTAACTTAAATGATTTAATCTTCATCACTAAGGATTTCATCCTCATGATTAATGAAGAATTGAATTAATCATCGGAGCAACTCTTTTAAATTCTATCGATTTTAAATGGAATAATCTCAAGATTATCTCTATGTATTTTTATAGATATGTGTAATATCCATATCTTCTTAATAATAAAAATCATGATTTTAATTTCAATTCATGTTATTTAGGTATAGACAGAAATTTTTAATAGACTTATAAGGCAAGAGACTAATATTTTCAGTTTGTTGAATGTCAATTAATATTTTCTTCGACAAGAATTTATCTTATGATCTTCCTATGTTCTGTGGAGATATATTTTGATATAGGTTTTTTTGTTTCAATTCTTGTTTTTTCTGATTAGTTGGATGCATTTTCTCCTACAGTTTTATTGTTTTCTTGTTTAGGAATTTAAAGAAAATTACTATCCAATAAAAAATTAAATGAGGTAAGAAATGAAGTTGTTTATGCAGCATGCTTCATCAAATAATTTAAAAAATGAAAAACATGAACCACATAAGTGCCTAATGAGTAGATGAGGGTACCACTTTATAAATGTATGTTGAAAACATGAAGCGTAATGTAAAATATCATATGAATTCATTTTTTTCATGTCACATGATATTTAAATATAGTTAAAAGGATTATTATTTTTTATTAGTTATTTCAAATTAAATGTTAGTCAATAATAAGCTAATTATTTAATATTTTAGTAAATATGATGTATTAAATAATTTAAAGATCATATTTATAGATTAAATTTAAAAAATATTTATAAATTAAATTTATTATTTAAATATTTATATACATAAAACATTTAAACAAAAGTATTATTTTGATACATATTATATATATAATTTATTTATTTTCTTTAAAAATTGATTGTTACAATTGCTATGCAATACTTTAAATGTTTTTTGTTGCAATATTATAATTTTTAATCAATATATCTTAGATTGTGAATAGCATGGATTTTATTTTTTATTGTGTAATTGTTAAAATTAAATTATTTCAACCCCTTGGTATAGGGAGCATGAGTCTTAGTTAATACCTCTTTTTTTGCTGGAGATTCAAAATCTCTTTGGCTAAGAGCCAAGGATTGAGGAGTATCCATTCCGCCAAAATCTGTCCGGTGCACGATCCCAACCTCATCCCTTATGGTGTTTGGAGCCCTTTCAAGCAGAAAGACTTGATCCCTGGTGGGCTCATTGAGAACCAAACAACTTCAATGAGTCAATGACTAAATGTTATCCATTCCACCGAAATCACCTAGGGTTGGATCCCAACTCCACCCATTATATATTATGCCTTTGGAAGTTTAATCTTTGGTGATGACATAATCAAGGAACATACTATCACCTTCTCCAATTGTGCTCGCCTAGTCAAACTAAAATAATTTATTTTTTAAGTATCTTTTGCATATTGTTAGATACTAAAAGATAGAAGATATTATTATGTCAAAACATTTGAAGAAGTTCTCAAGAGATGATATTTTTATAAGTGTTTGTCTTCATACATAAACAATAGTTAGGAGGATTCCTCCTCATATATAAATTAATAAAAATATTAACAATGAGTTTAAAGTTTAGGTTAGTTTTAAATGATTCAACACGCTTCAAGAGATAAAAACAATAACCATATCTAAATATAAATCATTTTTATCTATTGGAAAACCACACAATTGACAACATTGAATTCTACTAATTATTACTAATTCTAGATTCACATGCAAACATTGACCCTCCTCTTCTTGAATGTAGCTTTCTTAAATGAGTGTTGAGCCACACAATACCCTATATCACTATTAGACTCATAGCTTTTGATCACGTAGTCACCATATTTCTTATTGTGTCCTTCACCTCACCCAAGTCCAATAATACAATAATGAATATGGAAGATATATCTAAATTTTCACTATATCGATACTTCGTAGCCATGAACTCTTCTCCCAACACTCACTGTATAACATAAAGTAATATACATGCCATATTTTCTTCTCTTCTCCAAAATATTCCTTATGAAAGACATTATATGTGATTCCCACAAGTCTCACTATTGTACCCAATATCTTCCTAGTTGGTCTCCATTTGATTGTCCTTTCTATGTATTTCAGTGGCATGAACCATTCATTCAATTTCTACCTCTTATGCTTGATTATAAATATAATCTAGTGAAGGTCTCACTTGGCATGGTTTAATCATCAAACAACAAGATTGTGGATTACATCACCACTAAGTCAATCTCAACACACACACACACACACACACATATATGATTATTCTAAGAGCTATACGAATTTGTTTTTTACTATAACAACCTATTCTGAAAATTGTAAGACTTGTGAACCAACTCTACTCCATGCAATGAAGTTGGGATAGAACAAGCTTTATCAAAATTCAAATTACTTTCCTCTACTCACACATCGTCCAAAGCCAAAGGGCCTATTTGTGCAACCACAACCTTTGGTTTGATAACAATAACCATAAAATCAACATTCGATGCTCATAATTATATTATTGCCCTTGATGTCTTTTCATGTTCAGTCACTATGCTTTAACCATAGAACAAATCTATCTTTTATTGTTGACAAAAGAAAGGGACTCAAGCTCCATCAGAGCTCTTATTTCTTTATAAAATATTAGACTTAGTACTAGCCTCATGTATATATAAAAATATATATTCTATGAATACAAATATATAAACATATCAATTGATAATAAGATATGTCAATCCAAGAACTTGAATTATAGTAGAATTTTGCAAGCAACAACTGTTAGAGCCGAGTTACCTTTATCTAAGCATCAAAGAGCTCCTTTCTCTATCATTTCGTGGTTTTCTTTCTCTCTTGTCGGTTATGTGTCTTTTGGGAAATGAAGAGGCCAAGTTCGTAGAGAGGATAAGAATTGGGGGAGTTTCTTCCTTCATTGCAATATTTAACCAGAATGATTATGAGTGGTAATCTATGGATTCAAGGGACAAGTATCGCTCTCAGTGGTAATCTATGTTGGCTTTTTGTTTTCTTTTTATCATCGCCTTGCCAAATGTGTATATATATATGCATATACACACCGTATTAAAAAAAAATTAAGAAATAAACAATGAAAATTCCTTATGCATCTTCTCAGTCATCTGCCGGGTGAACAAACGGTCCAAACAATAATCTGGAAATGAAAAACTGGAATATCAAATCCATGATTTGACTATTTCCAGCATTTAATCAAATCCGACATTTCCTAATTCCCACAACCAAACAGAACCTAAGCTATTGATTATTAATCTTTCAACATGCCTTGGGACTGCTTCCAAACTACAAGAACGTTGTCATTCTAATATTATTGCTTTGCATTGAGACCTATTACTAGCAAGGAATTTAGCTTGCTGCAATAGCTCTGCACTTTGTCATGTGGGAATTGGATTAAGGATTTGATTTCTTGTTCAATTATATCATTCTTCGTCACCTATTACAGGCAAGCAGAATCCTTTCGTATTAATTCTAAGAGATGTTATATATTGAATCAAAGCAAATGATTCCTAGTAATTTAAATATTACGCCTAGCATTACTTGAATTGAGTAAAGGAATAAATAAGATCAATTTTACTGTAATGCATTAGCAGTAGCTTTTGTATTCCATGCATCACATATAAGAAGGAGAATATTGAAGTCCTTATTGCATACCGATTCTCTAAGTTTGCACATAAGAATCGAAATCATAAGCTTGCATATCGAACTCAATATGCATTGGCAGACATACTCTATGTTTTGAATAGAAGAATTAAACCCATGTCAAGCATAACCATAAGGAATATGCAATTATGTATGAACCCATATACCATTTATAAATTTGCAATTCTGTTATGAATTTGAGTTTTTTTTTAAAGCTTTGAGCTTGTAGGTTGAAAGAGCTATTGAAAGTCAACTTCTACAAAGAGTTCAAAATCGTGAAATCAACTTCACAATTGTATTTGGGGCAGCCAAAAAAGAATTTTTAACATATTATTTTCTATATTTTACTATTTGCAAGTTGTAAGGAATATACACATTGAATATATCTCTTGATTTTTATTTACATTATATATTAAAAACACAAAAAAAATCATATACATACATACATACATATGTGAGTGTAATAAAAATATTAAAAAACCTAATAAAAATCACAGCCCGCGTGACTAAATATTCAAAGTCTATGCGGTTATGATAAAGTTGTCAATGAGACTGTGTTTCACAGTCCGCATGACTGTGATAACACAATCCACGAGACTGTGAACACAGTCACATGGTTAAAAAAGCCACCTAAAACTTTAAAATTTAAAATTTCTATCGCTTTTTGATTTTTGTTTGAAATTCACTTTTTAATTTATATTAAATTTTAATGTGTTTGTGTGTTAACAAGTTTTTAAATATTTTTCTTTTATTTTGCAGGTATTTAGTCTCAAATTATATGGACGACCAAGGGCTCCGTTGAAATTCCAGCTCCTATTATTTTGTCTGTGGTTATGTGCCGCTAGGGGCTGAAATGAAACCACATAAAAGGGTAGTTCTACTTAAAAGGGTGTAACTTTTGAAAAACCATTCAGATTTTTGAAATTCAAGAAGCGTTGGAAAGATAACTTTGTCATCTATCTAAATCTACAAGCCATTTTTCTAGATTCCTCTTTAAAAATTAGGTGCATGTTCAAACTCAACCTTTCTTTTTCAAAATAAAACGCTCGTATCCCGAAAAAGTTTTTTAACATTTTTTTTAAAAAAATTATTAAAAAAATGTAAGGAATATATTTTTGCAATTAGTTTTAGCTTTAGAAAATTTGTTTAGTGTATTTTCATCACGTTTCAATTTGGGCTTAAAATTAACCTTCACATTTGGATTTGCAGCTAAAAATGAATAAGTATCTTTTAACCCCAAGACCAATTACGTATTATCTCCTCTTGCGCCTTGGGATGAACTTGAGTGCACAAGAAATAAGTGGTCTTGTCTTCCTTTTTTTAGGAGGCTCGCCTGGGGATTTGATCACCTCAAGAGACGGCCTCAACTCTTGTGTTCCGGTAGGTATAAATTGGGAGTTGAATCTGAAGACACCTACCTTGGAAGTAGAATCTTGTCAATCTTGGTTAAGTTCCAAAGAACTTTATACATTTGGTAAGTGAAGGTAGAGATTTGGGTTACCGTCTTCTCCCAGTTGTTTGGCATTATTCTCTTTTATCTACGGATTTGGACCTCACGCCTTGTGTATATCAAGGACATCCTCTAGTTGAGCTCGCGGATCCTAGTTGGAACATTTTTTACCATCTTTTCTTGTGGTGCCTCATGCCTAAAATGATTGATAATTCCACTTGAGTAGGTTTGTTGGTGAACTAATAAACATAAAGTTTTGCCATTAGTATGCAATGAGAAAACAAGTTGTTTAAACCATCGGTTACACTATACCGAAAGTCAGGTTTTCAATTCAAACCGAAAATGCTAAGCAAAGAGAAAATCGACGACATAGTTTTGCATTGTTAACCAAAAGTGCAAAAGATGATAAAGCGGAACCCAACAGGAGTAAACCGACAGAGGAACCCGACAAGCAAAATATAGAGAAAACCGAGAGAATAGACAAGAGAGCAACCCGACATACTATTCAACCACGAACACCGAAAACCATTCTAACTGACTTAAGAGCAAACTGAGCATCAGACACCGAAAGTCAGTTACATCCCGGAAAAAGTGGATCTGACTTCCACGTCAGATAAAACAATTGTATTCTATTTATAGAGTCTTGATTTTTTGTAAACCATTACTTAAGAGACAAGCAACATTATTGTAATTGTTTTAATCAGTCTAACTGGTTATAAACATGCAGACTAGGAGATCAAGGTCAAGTTGTAAATCTTTGATCATAGAGTTAGTTTTGTTATACGTGAAACTACATTATGTCAATCTATGATATAAATAGATGTTGTAATCATTTATTATAACAAATGAGAGGATGAATGTAGCCAATGAGCACATCTATGGATCAGACTGAGAGTTTCAAGAAGCAGAACAACAAAAGATGAAATTGGTTATCAAGAACCAAGAACAGAGGCTACCGAGCAACAGAGGTATTAATCAATCACATTAGGTGATACATTTATACATGTGAATTGTAATGGATCTGTAATCAGCAATAGTTAGATTGCATACACTAAGGTCAATGAATATTTTTGTATGCATTCTAACAAGTGTAGCAAATAGAAGAAATCCTTTCAAGGAAGGTGGATTTAACAATCCTATTGTAAATATCTTAACTGAGTGCACACTAAACAATGTTGTTAAAACTCTTAACAGAGTAGACCTTAACCAGTCTCCACATAATACTCCTAACAAGGTAGATCATCAAAAGTGATCAAATTGTAAGCCTTAACCCAGATAGTGAAGTTTTTGTGGGTGTCATCCCCACCGCAGTTTTCACCTTCTAACAGGGGTTTTCTGTGTTACCATATCTTGTGTTATGAGTCAATTACTTTCATTAATGTTTCTATGATTGTTTACATGTTTGATTAAGTTAAAAAATTGATACATCTTGCACAAAGATAATATAGAATAGATAGTTGGTTATACAATTGATTACACGATGGATAAAGGTTAAAAGAGATAAAAGTTTTAGATGTATTGATTCACCCCTCCCCTCTCAATACACACTTCCCATTATTTCCAACAATTGGTATCAGAGCTAGAACTCTTATTTGGAAAGCTTAAAGACTTAAGAGAAAACATCATACAATGGAGAAGTACAGACTTGACAAAAATATTGAGAATCAGAAGCCAGAAATTCATATCTTCTATGAGCACTATAAAGAAGCTAGAATCGAGATGAGATAGTTGTTAGATGAAAGAAAGATTATGACATCTCGCTGTAATGAAACAGATTACCATGAAGAAGAGATACCAGATCTATTTCAGTCTTCAAGATCTACTACAAGAAAAGCATCTGACACATCAGAGGAAAGCATCACAAGCTTAAATGAAACCAATCAACATCTGGCTGGACAAGTGAAATATCTACAAATCGGTCAAGAGACACAGATGGTAAGAATGATTGATGTCATGAATAATGCTAAACAAGCTGAACAAGAGAGAACACTAGCTATAAATTATAGAAGGAAGATTACTGAAAAGCTACAAGAAAAAGAGTCTGAAATATAAAGACTTACAAAACATCATCATGAGATTACAAATTAGATTATTTTTATGAGTCGAAAGGCAAACAGAATGAATGTTTAACTCATTGAAAGAATAGAAACTATCAGTGAGCTAAGGGAAGAAAATGAAAAGTTGAAACAAGAAATAAGAATTCAACAGCAGCATAATGAGATAATCAAGAGAGGTGAAGAAAGAAATAAAAGAATGGATGATTTTCCTAATGGACAAAGGAGAGTCAATAACAACACCGGAATAGGCTATACCAAGAATGGAGAATCACCTAATCAAGTTGATCCAAATAATGTCTATGCAAATCCAAGACCAAGAAAGTTGACATGCAATCACTGTGGAAAGCAAGGCCACGCATCAAATTTTTACAGGAGCAAAATGAAAGGTATTCGTAAATCTACATCCTCATTCATAGGAATTTGTTATAAATGTAACAAGAAAGGACATAAAGCATATGAATGTAAATCTGAGATGAAACAATCTAAGAAGGAAACCTACATGGACAAATACTGTCCTACTTGCAAAATACATGGGCACACAACTCTTGAATGCTGGAAGAAGAAAAAGCAAGCATGGAAGCCTAAAGGTCAAGAATCTGCCTATCAACCAAAAACAGTCGGTAACCAGTATGTATGGGATTACAACACTTGGGCAAATTGTACAGCATGTGGAAGATTTGGTCACATTGTTGTAAATTGTATGAGACAATGGACAAGAAAGCCTAGAGGTTGGACAAACACCGGAATGACATGGTTACATTGTCATAAAGTCGATCATCTCAAGAAATACTGCAGAGACCGAATGACAGAGACCAACACCTTTGCCAATGGAAACACCATTGAAGACATCAGGAAGATGAGAAACAAAATGTGGAGGAAAGCTACATACACTGATGAAGCTGGACCGAGCAATCATGCAAATGGTGACACCTTATCCAATGGATCTGGTGACATCACCACCCCCACCTAAGCAGAACAAGTAAGTATGGAACTGCATTATACCAAGTTATATTTTGCATCAATTCCATTATACATAGTTGAAATGTCAAATTAGCATGATTATAGATGCACTGTGGTATTACTTGTTATGATTCTCTGAAAACTATCCCGTCGGTCAATACATACTGAAATGCATCGATATACATTCAAAGTTGAATTGCCTACACTTACCGAGAATTGTCAGCTAACATGTAAAAGCTAAAGTTGCTAGTGTAAAGCGAGATCCGTCGGTAATCATATGAGTTGACAAAGTTGTCTTTGCCAAACACCGAAACCCGTCGGTAAAATGAAAGTTAAAAAGATTGCCTAAAGCATCGCATTATCACCGAGAGAGAAGTTAGTGTTTAACCCGATGACTCCGTCTTCGCACACCGACGAGTGGTTGAGCATTAATGACCCGACTTAGGAAAAAGGTCTATAAATAAAGGACGAAAGGGTTTCATTCCTCACAAGCGACTAGAGCAAAGAGACCAGAGTGAAGCGACCAGAGTGAAACCAGAGCACTAAGCAACAGCATTGCAGAGTGACTCCAACCTGATTCACAACACTCCAAGCGGATCATTTACAGCTACAGAGGTTAAAGTAAGTACCAAGCATAAACCGAGAACTCTTTTTATCATTTACAGGAAAGCCCTAATGTCAAAACAATGCCGACCACATCAAGAACCGCTAAGCTGAAGAATATTAAGAAGAACAAGGTCAGACTTATCAAGAACAGTACAGGTGAGGAACCACATTATAAGATATGCCCAGAAGTTTCCTCACAACCCGACAATGCTCAAGCATTCTCAAGAATACCAGCTAGGGTTTTTCTCGTCGAAGAGGTGAGAGCATACATACATTGAAAAATAGTTGAGATTAGAGACCTGGAGGTTGAGCAAGCCTTTAAGAAGCTTTGTAAAGATGATGACAATATCAAAGAAGAACACAAACACATCAAAGTAAAAGGGCTCACAAACGTCCTATGGTTCCCGAAGGAATTCAATACCAAATGGATTCGGTTAGTACTGAGCAGGATCCATGACCGAAAGCTATGGCTGGATGAGCCTAAACCGATAACACGAGTTGTTATACATGCAGTCATCGGTTATCCAATAACCGATAAGGTAAAGGCATTGAAACACCCGCCTAAAGCTGATATTGAGAAGAACACAGGAGCAAAATGTGATGGAACAGGACTTAAGATATCCACCATTACCAATGATGAACTAAAATTCAGAGCATGTGTCTTAGGATACAAGTTCTTTCAGGCTAGCAGGATGAACAAGATTGCATTCGGAGCAGTGGATACAGCCTACAAGATTGTTAAGAAGGGAACTCAGTTGGATCTGTCAGAACTTCTACTCAAGCAGTTAGAAGAGAACTTAAAGACAATCAGAAATGCAAAATCAAATTCATGTAAGTTTGGTTCACTTATCACGTGCATATTATTCTACTTCCAAGAATCTTTTCCATCAATAGGAAATGTGCAATGAGACACAACAAGAGCAATGACCATACAGATTAGTGAGTTTATAAAATCAATAGGAGATAATTTTGAGTCACTAATGAATGAATACTTTGTTGGATTCAATGAGAGAATGAAGAAGAGAGTAAGGATCTCCGAACAATTAATTGAAAAATTCAAGACTGATATATGTTTCATGGTAGACACTGACTTCACATACATCAAGCCAGCTGTACCGAGGACAACATGGCTATCTCCATTTAACTATGAAGTGAACATAGATTAAGCATCTAATGCAATTGATGCATTAATAAATGACCCAATAGATAAATCACAACCCAAGTTTGGCACTTATGAAGAAGCCAAAGAAAGAATCAAAATTGGCTTCGTTGTAAAGAAGATAGACATGAAGAAAGATAAGATGGTCAAGAACTTAAATAAAAGGTTGTCGGTTGCAGAAGAAGCAACCGAAAAGATAGAGGAAACCGAGGGACAGTCACCCGTCGGTGAAGCTGAGAAGGAGAGTGACTCAGTTTCTACAGAGTCTGATACACCATTACCTCCACGAGATAAGAAGCCTAGGACTACAGCTGCTACAAGGGCAAGGAGTCAAACAACTAAGGACACAAGTCCTTCACCATTAAAGAAAGGTCACATAAGAACCTATAAGAGAAAACCTCCAACCAAACTGTCCAAAGCACCAAAGAGGAGAAGGAAGATAATCCTAAACAAGGAAGACATGGAGGACATAAAGAAAGATGAAATTGTCCAGACAGAAAAGACAAAGATTCCTAAGACTATTGATGAGATATGTGAATCAATTGCAAAAAGAGGTGGCTTAACCGACACCAAGATAAGAAAGTGGCTAACATTGGAGCCCGATCATCAGAACAAGGTTGAGGAAGCATTGATAAAAGCAATGATTAACTTCAAATATGTACTAGTACAATTTGATGACAGAATGCCAAAAGCACTACAAGAAAGACTATCTGCCAGATGGACTTATTCATTGAAGAATGAAAAGGAGATAAGGGAAAGAGTACTAGTTTCTCTTATGCCTCCTAAATCAAAGATGGAAGAAATCCAAGAGATGATGGAGAAACATACAAAGCAGTTCTCACCCAAGATGAGAGCTTACAAAGTTCTACAGGGCAAGCTTATAGAGCTAGAAAAGGATAGTAATAAAATTTGGAGTAAAATACTCAATTGACCTACTGAGGAGGCATGCCCCGAACATGTTACTACAATAGATAAAGATGTCACGACAGTAGAACTGGACAAAGAAGAATTGGACACTACAAGCAACAAGAATATGGATGTTGCAGATGAGACATGGCCGGACAATACTGTGAACACTACAGTGGATAATACTATTATTGACATCACCGATGATCCTTCAGATGAAATTCAGAAAGATGAAGATGTCACTGTTGTCAAGGACCAAACCGACGAACACGACACTACAATTGATGCTGCACAGGTACACATACCGGGCCAAATGTTATTATTGATTCAAGCAATCAATATTATCTCACAGAAGGAGAAGACCCCCGAGCCCGATGCAAGCATACTAGAGGCCACGAGTAATGATGAACAAAAAGATACATCTGATGAAAAGGACACAACCGATGAACATAATGTCATCGATGGAGAACAAAAAGATGAAGATACTATCGAGAAAGATGCATAGATGAAAGATGTTGATGAAGTGCAAAAAGACAAGGATGAGCAAGAAAAGATAGTTGATGCCACGCCAAAGGAAACAAAAGGCGAAGCTACAGAAACACTGAAGGTTGATAAGGAGACGTCCTCAGACAACCGACAGGCAAACACCGAGCAAAATGAGAAAGGTACAACACCTCAGAAGCCATCAAGTAGCACATCAAACCAAGCAGAAAATTTGGCTATGCTTCTGCATACAGGTGGAACACAGAACAAGAAGAAGAAAACAAAGAAGAACAAATTGGAAGTCACACTAGATGAAATCATAGAAATACCGAAATGTGACCCAACAACATTAGACTTTGAATCTCTCCAAGAATATGGAGAAATATGTCAAAGGAAAGCGTTGCAAGAAAAGCTAAAGAAGCAACACCGAGACTCCTTAGTACTGGAGAACACAAGGGACATCTTGAGTCAGATTGTTCTCGACATTGATGTTGATCACAATGCCCCCATTCTAGATCAACTTGTCGTCCTCACCAAAGCCATCACAACGCAAAATGTTGATGGATAAAAGGCAATTGAGGAGCGAGCAGAACAAAAATTTCAATACAAACTGACAGAAAAGATCAGCCAAGAAGTGGCAGAGAATAAGGTAAAGCTTTCAAAGTTACTAGATCAATTAGATCCAATCATAACTGAAGCTATTTCCTTTGTACATAAGCTATGCACTTTAGAAAAGTTTACAAAGGACAACAATGACAAGATTGCAAACATCAAATCCGATCTAACTGCAAGTGCACAAAGTCTAACCACTCATGGAAATGCAATCAAAATGCATTATGAAAAGATCATTGAGATCAAACGATTAAGACAGGAACTTTGGGAAGCAGAATCACGGTTCAGAGAGAAGGTTACCAAAATTCAGTCCATACTATTACTGAACCTCACACTTCTGTAGACTCACATAAGTTCAGCTAGGCAACTTATTGCCATCCCTGAGATGTCTGTAGCAGACAACATCTATGACATGCATGCACGGATAACATTGGAGCATATGGTTCTTGAACATCTAAAAGAGAAATGGGAGAAGATGATGGAGGAAATGAAGTCCTCACACACTCATATTTTTTATAAGCTATAGGTGTACACCTTTGCCCTTACTATCAAAAAAGGGGGAAAAGGATAATATGTATGTACAGAGACAGGGCATATAGTAAAAAGGGGGAAAGGAAAAAGAAAAGGATAATATAGCACAAAGGAGAAAAGGAAGAGATAGTATAAATACAAAGTGTACATACACATTTACTATACTATACCAGCATATGCATAGCGAGAGTCATGAAATGACTAAGGTATATACAAGGTGTTCATACTATAAATTTTGGTAGTATTCTGCACATATCAGTTTTTTAATCTAATGTCAAAGGGGGAGATTGATAAACATAAACTTTTGTCATTAGTATGCAATGAGAAAACAAGTTGTTTAAACCATCGGTTACACTATACCGAAAGTCAGGTTTTCAGTTCAAACCGAAAATGCTAAGCAAGGAGAAAACTGACGACACATTTTTGCAGTATTAACCGAAAGTGTAAACCAAATATGATAAAGTGGAACCCGACATGAGTAAACCGACAGAGGAACCCGACAAGAAGATACAGAGAAAACCGAGAGAACAAACAAGAGAACAACCCGACATATAGTTCAACCAGGAATGCCGAAAGACAGTTTAACTGACTTTAGAGAAAACCGAGCATCAGACACCGAAAGTCAGTTACATCCCGGAAAAAGTGGATCTGACTTCCACGTCAGATAAAACAATTGTATTCTATTTATAGAGTCTTGATTTCTTTTAAAACCATTACTTAAGGGACAAGCAACATTATTGTAATTGTTTTAATCAGTCTAACTGACTATAAACATGCAGATTAGGAGATCAAGGTCAAGTTGTAAAACTTTGATCACAGAGTTAGTTTTGTTATACTTGAAACTACATTAGGTCAATCTATGATATAAATAGATGTTGTAATCATTCATTATAACATATTAGAGGATGAATGTAGCCAACGAGCACATCTATGGATCAGACTGAGAGTTTCAAGAAGTAGAACAACAAAAGATGAAATTGGTTATCAAGAACCAAGAACAGAGGCTACCAAGCAACAGAGGTATTAATCAATCACATTAGGTGATACATTTATACATGTGAATTGTAATGGATCTGTAATCAGCAATAGTTAGAGTGCATACACTCAGGTCAATGAGTATTTTTGTATGCAATCTAACAAATGTAGCAAATAGAAGAAATCATTTCAAGGAAGTTGGATTTAACAATCCTATTGTAAATCTACTAACCGAGTGCACACTAAATAGTGTTGCTAAAGCTCTTAACAGAGTAAACCTTAACCAGTCTCCACATAATACACCTAACAGGGTAGATCATCAGAAGTGATCAAGTTGTAAGCCTTAACCGACCCCTTCCAATCTGCAGATAGTGAAGTTTTTGTGGGTATCATCCCCACAACAGTTTTTACCTTCTAACAGGGGTTTGTTGTGTTACCATATCTTGTGTTATGAGTCAATTACTTTCATGAATGTTTTACATGTTTGATTAAGTTAAAGAATTGATACGTCTTGCACAAAGATAGTATAGAATATATGGTTGGTTATACAATTGATTACACAATGGATAAAGGTTAAAAGAGATAAAGGTTAAAAGAGATAAAAGTTTTGGATGTACTGATTCACTCATCCCCTCTCTGGACACACTTCCTATTATTTCCAACAATTGGTATCAGAGCTAGAACTCTTATTTGGAAAGCTTAAAGACTTAAGAGAAAATATCATACAATGGAGAAGTACAGACTTGACAAAAATTTTGAGAATCAGAAGCTAAAAATTCAGATATTCTATGAGCAGTATAAAGAAGCTAGAATCGAGATGAGACAACTGTTAGATGAAACAAATATTATGGCTTCTCGCTGTAATGAAGCACAATACCATGAAGAAGAGATACTAGATCTATTTGAGTCTTCAGGATCTACTACAAGCAAAGCATCTGACACATCAGAAGAAAACATCACAAGCTTAAATGAAATCAATCAACATTTGGCTGGACAAGTGAAATCTCTGCAAATCGGTCAAGAGACACAGATGGTAAGAATGATTGATGTCATGAACAATGTTTGACAAGTTGAACAAGAGAGAACACTAGCTATTGATGATAGTAGGAAGATTACTAAAAAGCTACAAGAAAAATAGTCAGAAATATAAAGAATTACATAATATCATCATGAGATTACAAATCAGATTATTCTTATGAGTCAAGAGGAAAACAGAATGAATGTTGAACTCATTGAAAGAATAGAAGCTATCAATGAGCTAAGGGAAGAAAATGAAAAGATGAAAAAAGAAATAAGAATTCAGCAGCAGCATAATGAGATAATAAGGAGAGGTGAAGAAAACAATAAAAGAATGGATGATTTTCTTGATGGACAAAGGAGAGCCAATAACAACACCGGACTAGGCTATACCAAGAATGGAGAATCACCTAATCAAGTTGATCCAAATAATGTCTATGCAAATCCAAGACCAAGAAAGCGTACATGCAATCACCGTCGAAAGCAAGGCCACACATCAAATGTTTGCAGTAGCAAAATGAAAGGTATTCCTAAATCTACATCCACATTCATAAGAATTTGTTATAAATGTAACAAGAAAGGACATAAAGCATATGAATGTAAATCTGAGATGAAACAACCTAAGAAGGAAACCTACATGGACAAATATTGTCCTACTTGAAAAATATATTGGCACACAACTCTTGAATGCTGGAAAAAGAAAAAGCAAGCATGGAAGCCTAAAGGTCAAGAATATGCCTATCAACCGAAAAGAGTCGGTAACCAGTATGTATGGGATTACAACACCTAGGCAAATTGTACAGCATGTGGAAGATTTGGTTACATTGTTGCAAACTGTCTGAGACAGTGGACAAGAAAGCCTAAAGGCTGGAAAAACCCCAGAATTGCATGTTTACACTGTCATAAAGTCGGTCATCTCAAGAAAGACAATAGAGACCGAATGACAGAGACCAGCACCTTTGCCAATGGAAACAACATTGAAGACATCAGGAAGATGAGAAACAAAATGTGAAGGAAAGCTACATACACTAATGAAGCTTGACCGAGCAATACAAATGGTGACACCTTAACCAATGCATCTGGAGACATCACCACCCCCACCTAAGCAGAACAAGTATGGAACTACATAATACCAAATTATATTTTGCATCAGTTCCATTATACATAGTTGAAATGCCAAATTAGCATGATTATAGATGCACTATGGTATTACTTGTTATGATTCTGTGAAAACTATCTCGTCGGTCAATACATACTGAAATGCATCGGTATACATTCAAAGTTGAATTGCCTACACTTACCGAGAATTGTCGGCTAACATGTAAAAGCTAAAGTTGCTAGTGTAAACCGAGATCCGTCGATAATCATATGAGTTGACAAAGTTGTCTTCGTCAAATACCAAACCCCGTCGATAAAATGAAAGTTAAAAAGACTGCTTGAAGCATCGTGTTATCACCGAGAGAGAAGTTAGTGTTTCAACCGACTACTCCGTCTTCACACACCGAGGAGTGGTTGAGCATTAATGACTCGACTTAGGGCAAAATTCTATAAATAGATGACGGAAGGGTTTTATTTCTCACCAGCGACCAGAGTGAAACTAGAGCACGAAGCAACAGCATTGCAAAGCAACTCCAACCCGATTCACAACACTCCAAGCGGATCATTTACAGCTACATAGGTTAAATTAAGTACCAAGCATAAACCGAGAACTCTTTTTATCATTTACGGGAAAGCCCTAATGTCAGAAACAATGGTGACCACATCAAGAACCACTAAGCTGAAGAATATTAAGAAGAACAAGGTCAAACTTATCGAGAACAGTACATGTGAGGAACCACATTATAAGATATGTCCAGAAGTTGCCTCACAACCCGACAATGCTGGAGCATTCTCAAGAATAACAGCTAGAGTTTTTCTCTTCGAAGATGTGCGAGCATACATACATTGAAAAATAGCTGAGATTGGAGACCTAGTGTAATACCCACCTCTTATGTTGCTTTTCAGTTATGGATGCCAAACTCTTTTAGGCATTTTGGATGTACGTGTTGATTTTATCATATAGTTTAGAGGATATTATTATGTTACGTTTCAGTATGTTATCTATCCATTGTTAGTATGTTATATCTTTCGTGTATATGTGATTTATGGTTATTTTATGATGCTTATGTATATGTTAGGGTTTCATTTCGATTATGGTTTTCTGACAATACTGACCTTAGATTTATATGCACATGGATCATTGTATGTTTTCGTTATTGTTTGATGTGCTTGGTATGGTATGGGACAGAGTCGTAGTTACTTGCTTCGGCGAGATCCACACGATAACCTAGTCTCAACCATTGGTTGCCATATGATATATGTATGTTCGTCTTTGTGATGACAGGATTGCAGGTACCATGCTACGTCTTCCCTGAATTGGCAGGAGTGAGCGTGCCCTATCGCATTAATCTCAATGGTAAGAGAGGGGAGATAGTTTTCAGGTCCAAATCCTATCCTAAACCTGATTGTCCTAGTTAGTGGACAAGTATCTGTTTTGACTACCCTGACCGAATTCGTATGGCTGATAGGAATTCGTGTATCCCTGTCTTTGATCATGTTTGATTTTACTTGTTTTCGGTTTCAGGTGCTTGAAGTGATTATGTGAGTGTTTTTCATGTTATTTATTTAATTGAATATTATTGCAATTAATTATTAAATATAGGGTATTTAATTAATTGAAAATTAAATTAAAT
>MU227579.1:180081-219543 GCA_018584345.1 Thuja plicata | reverse complement strand
TAGAGTGCTTCTAGGATCTTCCTTTGCATTGAAGTATGAGGTCATGTATACCTTGGTGTTTGTATTCTTGTTGTATACCCCGTGTGATGGGCCTGTTACTATCTCCTCAGCACGGTGGGAGTGGACCCTTGGTTCCACGTGGTCGGGTGGTAGTGATTCTTATTACCATTGAGATTCTGACGGATTCTTCTTCATGCTTGGATGTTCCTTGTTGCAGTTTCATCTTCATAGTCTTTTGAAGACTTGTTCAGTTACTTGAGATGTATATTTACACCATATGTTTATATTGGTTATCCTCCTTTGGTGGATGCATTGTATTGTTTATTATGTATCATTACACACCCTGCGACTTGTGCAGTGGATGTTGATTAGGTGGTGTACCTTATGGTATCAGTTGTATATGTAATCATTATTATGAGATGTACGTTATTGGTTTCAGATTATGTAACCTTTATGTCAGTTCTTATATTTATTATTGTAGATTAGTTTGTTTAAGTAATTCTACGTCAAGGAACCCTCGAGGAATGTTAATCATGTATGAGTTGTATTTCATGTATGTCATGTGCTTCATTGTGTTGCTTCCGCATTGCTATTAATATTGTTTGTAAACATTAAAAAAAAAAAATTATTCCGTGAACTTAGTGTCGTGTTTAGGTTAAGTTCTCCTGGGTTCCCTGGCGGGGCATTACACCTAGAGGTTGAGCAAGCCTTCAAGAAGCTATGTAAAGATGATGGCACTATCAAAGAAGAACACAAATAGATCGAAGTAAAAGGGCTCACAAATGCCCTATGGTTCCCGAAGGAATTCAAGACCGAAAGGATTCGGTTAGTACTGAGCAGAATCCATGACTGAAAGCTATGGCTGGATGAGCCTAAACCAATAACACGAGATGTTATACATGAAGTCACCGGTTATCCAATAACCGATAAGGTAAAGACATTGAAACACCTTCCTAAAGCATATATTGAGAAGAACACAGGAGAAAAATGTGATGGAAGAGGACTTAAGGTATCCACTATTACCGATTATGAACTGAAACTCGAAGCATGTGTCTTAGGATACAAGTTCTTTTAGGCTAGCAGGATGAAAAAGATTGCATCCGGAGCAATGGATACAGCCTACAAGATTGTCAAGAAGGGAACTCAGTTGGATCTGTCAAAACTTCTACTCAAGCAGTTAGAAAAGAACTTAAAGACAATCAGAAATGCAAAATCAAATTCATGTAAGCTTGGTTCACTTATCATGTGCATATTCTTCTACTTCCAAGAATCTTTTCCATCAATAGGAAATGTGCAATGGGACACAACAAGAGCAGTGACCATACAGATTACTGAGTTTATAAAATCACGAGTCAGTAATTGATGAATACTTTGTTGGATTTAAGGAGAGAATGCAGAAGAGAGTAAGGATCTCCGAACAGTTAATTGAAAAATTCAAGACTGATATATGTTTCATGGTAGACACTGACTTCACATACATCAAGCCAATTGTACCGAGGACAGCATGGCTATCTCCACTTGACTATAAAGTGAACATAGATCAAGCATCTAATGCAATTGATGCATTAATAAATGAGCCAATAGATAAATCATAACCCAAGTTTGGCACTTCTGAAGAAGCCAAAGAAAGAATCAAAATTGGCTTGGTTGTAAAGAAAATAGACAAGAAGAAAGATAAGATGATCAAGAACTTAAAGAAAAGGCTATCGGTTACAGAAGAAGAAACTGAAAAGACAGAGGAAACCGAGGGACAGTCACCCGTCGATAAAGCTGAGAAGGAGAGTGACTCAGAGTCTACAGAGTCCAATCCACCATTACCTCCACGAGCTAAGAAGCCTAGGACTACAGCTGCTACAAGGACAAGGAGTCAAACAACTAAGGACACAAGTCCTTCACCATTAAAGAAAGGTCAAGTAAGGACCTATAAGAGAAAACCTGCAACCAAATAGTCCAAAGCACCAAAGAGGAGAAGGAAGCTAATCCTAAACAAGGAAGACATGGAGGACATAAAGAAAGATGAATTTGTCCAAACAGAAAAGACAAATATTCCTGAAACTATTGATGAGATATGTGAATCAATTGCAAAAAGAGGTGGCTTAACCAACACCAAGATAAGAAAGTGGCCAACATTGGAGCTCGATCATCAGAAACAAGGTTGAGGAAGCATTGATAAAAGCAATGATTAACTTCAAATATGTAGTAGTACAATTTGATGACAAAATGCCAAAAGCACTACAAGAAAGACTATCTGCCAGATGGACTTATGCATTGAAGAATGAAAAGGAGATAAGGGAAAGAGTACTAGTTTCTCTTATGCCTCCCAAATCAAAGATGGAAGAAATCTAGGAGATGATGAAGAAACATACAAAGGAGTTCTCACCCAAGATGAGAGCTTACAAAGTTCTACAGGGCAAGCTTATAGAGCTAGAAAAGGATAGTAATAAAATTTGGAGTAAAATACTCAATCAACCTACTGAGGAGACAAGCCCCGAACGTGTTACTACAATAGATAAAGATGTCACAACAGTAGAACTGGACAAAGAAGAATTGGACACTATAAGCAACAAAAATATGGATGTTGCAGATGAGACATGGTCGGACAATACTGTGGACACTATTGTGGATAATACTATTATTCACATCACCGATGATCCTTCAGATGAAATTCAGAAAGATGAAGATGTCACTATTGTCAAGGACCAAACCAATGAACACGACACTACAATTGATGTTGCATAGGTACACATATCGGGCCAAATGCCATTATTGATTCAAGCAATCAATATTAACTCATAGAAGGAGAAGACCCCTAATCCCGATGCAAGCATAGCAAAGGACACGGGTAATGATGAGTAAAAAGATACATCTAATGAAAAGGACACAACCGATGAACAAAATGTCATCGATGGAGAACAAAAAGATGGAGATACAACCAAGAAAGATGCACAGATGAAAGATGTTGATGAAGTGCAAAAAGACAAGGATGAGCAAGAAAAGATAGTTGATACCACGCCAAAGGAAACAAAAGGTGAAGCTGCAGAAACACCGAAGGTTGATAAGGAGACGTCCTCAGACAACCGACAGGCAAACACCGAGTAGTAGGAGAAAGGTACAACACCTCAGAAGCCATCAAGTAGCACATCAAACCAAGCAGAAAAGTTGGCTATGGTTCTACATACAGGTGGAACACAGAAGAAGAAGAAGAAAACAAAGAAGAACAAGTTGGAAGTCACACTAGATGAAATCATAGAAATACCGAAATGTGACCCAACAACATTAGACTTTGAATCTCTCCAACAATATGGAGAAATATGTCAAAGGAAAGCGTTGCAAGAAAAGCTAAAGAAGCAACATCGAGACTCCTTAGTACTAGAGAACACAAGGGACATCTTGAGTCAGATTGTTCCCGACATTGATGTTGATCACAATGCCCCCCATTCTAGATCAACTTGTCGTCCTCACCGAAGGCATTACAACGCAAAATGTTGATGCATAAAAGGTAATTGAGGAGCGAGCAGAACAAAAGTTTCAATACAAACTGACAGAAAAGATCAGCCAAGAAGTGGCAGAGAATAAGGTAAAGCTTTCAGAGTTATCAGATCAATTAGATCCAATCATAACAGAAGCTATTTCCTTAGTACAAAAGCTATGCACTTTAGAAAAGTTTACAAAGGACAACAATGACAAGATTGCAAAGATCGAATCTGATCTAACTGCAAGTACACAAAGTCTAACCATTGATGGAAATGCAATCAAAATGCATTATGAGAAGATCATTGAGATCAAACGGTTAAGACATGAACTTTGGGAAGCTAAATCACAGTTCAAAGAGGAGGTTACCAAAATTCAGTCCATACTATTACCGAACCTCACACTTCTGCAGACTCACCTAAGTTCAACTAGGCAACTTATTGCCAACCCTGAGATGCATGTAGTAGACATCATCTATGACATGCATGCACGGATAACATTGGAGCATATGGCTCTTGAACATCTAAAAGAGAAATGGGAGAAGATGAAAAGGATAATATGTATGTATAGAGACAGCATATAGTAAAAAGGGGGAAAGGAAAAGGATAATATAGCACAAAGGAGAAAAGGAAGAGATAGTATAAAGACAAAGTGTACATACACGTATACTATACTATACCAACATATGCATAGGGGGAGTCATGAAATCACTAAGGTATATACAAGGTGTTCATACTATAAATTTTGGTAGTATTCTGCACATATCAGTTTTTGATACTAATGTCAAAGGGGGATATTTATAAACATAAAGTTTTGCCATTAGTATGCAATGAGAAAACAAGTTGTTTAAACCATCAGTTACACTATACCGAAAGTCAGGTTTTTAGTTCAAACCAAAAATGAGGAGCAAGGAGAAAACCAACGACACAATTTTGCAGTCTTAACCAAAAGTGCAAACCGAAGATGATAAAGTGGAACCCGACAAGATTAAACCGACAGAGGAACCCGACAAGCAGATACAGAGCAAACCGAGAGAACAGACAAGAGAGCAACCCCCCAGACAGTTCAACTAGGAACACCGAAAGACAGTCTAACTAGCTTCAAAGCAAACCGAGCATCAGACACCAAAAGTCAGTTACATCCCAGAAAAAGTGGATCTGACTTCCACATCGGATAAAACAATTGTATTCTATTTATAGTCTTGATTTGTTTTAAACCCATTACTTAAGGGACAAGAAAAATTATTGCAATTATTTTAATCAGCCTAACTGATTATAAACATGCATAATAGGAGATCAAGGTCAAGTTGTAAACCTTTGATCATAGAGTTAGTTTTGTTATACGTGAAACTACATTAGGTCAATCTATGACATAAATAGATGTTGTAATCATTCATTATAACAGATAAGAGGATGAATGTAGCCAACGAGCACATCTATGGATCAGACTGAGAGTTTCAAGATGCGGAACATCAAAAGATGAAATTGGTTATCAAGAACCAAGAACAGAGACTACCGAGCAACGGAGGTATTAATCAATCACATTAGGTGATAGATTTATACATGTGAATTGTAATGGATCTGTAATCAGCAATAGTTAGATTGCATACACTTAGGTCAATGAGTATTTTTGTCTGCATTCTAACAAGTGTAGCAAATAGAAGAAATCCTTTCAAGGAAGGTGGATTTCACAATCCTATTGTAAATCTCTTTACCGAGTGCACACTAAAAAATGTTGCTAAAGTTCTTAACAGAGTAGACCTTAACCAGTCTCCACATAATACTCCTAATAGGGTAGATCATCGGAAGTGATCAAATTGTAAGCCTTAACCGGCCCCTTCCAATCTGCAGATAGTGAAGTTTTTGTGGGTGCGATTTCCACCGCAGTTTTTACCTTCTAACAGGGGTTTTCTGTGTACCATATCTTGTTTTATGAGTCAATTACTTTAATGAATATTTCTATGAATGTTTACATGTTTGATTAAGTTAAATAATTGATACATCTTGCACAAAGATAGTATAGAACAAATGGTTGGTTATACAATTGATTACACAATGGATAAACTTTAAAAGAGATAAAAGTTTTAGAGGTACTGATTCACCCCTCCCCTCTCAGTACACACTTCGTATTATTTCCAACAGGTGTGTCTTATGTGTTTGAATGTTTAAATCACCTTCCTCACTTGAAACCAAAAGGTGACACATGCATCATCAAAATTGAGCCTAAGGAATTTCATATTATGCATCATTTTATTATTTTCTTTCATATTAAATTCAAAAATCAAAAAAAAAATCAAAAACTTTAGAAATCAAAAAAATATATATAAAAACTCAAATGTCCAAAAAAAATTCAAATAAATCAAAATATTTCAAAAACAAAAGGACATTCTTGTTTAAGTCTAGGTGTCCTCCAAGTTAAGATTTCCACATCATCTCCACGTCAACCTTTCCATCTATCAACCTCTTCATCATCTTCATACCTTTTATCATAATCACCCCCTTAATCATTCCAATCATCCATCATATCCCCCTCATCCCTTATCATTCTAATCACCATCTCCTAATCATTTGTAATATTCCTAATAATCTCCCTAATCCAATCCAATCATCCATATTATCCCAATCATCCCTAATCATCATCCACATCCTAATCATCTTTCATCTTCATCATTTTATCTTAATCATCCTAGTCATTCACATTCTTCTTAATCATCCTTATTCATCCCTCTTATCTTGATCATCCCCAATCCATCCATAATCTACCATTTAGGACCCTAATCCCAATCACTTTGCCTAATCTAGTCAAGGTCATATCCATCATTTCAATCCTCATCCTAATCATCCTTCATAATCCACATCAACATCCACCTCCTTAATCCAATCTCATCGTTCATATTTAATCTAATCACATCATCATCATCCTAAGCTACTCCATTTGTCAACTCAATTCATTCCAACCGAACTCTAACCCAATCCATCTACCCCTTCATCCAAACCCAATCACCCATTATTCATTCACTTGTCTCCAAACATCCCTCATTTGTCTTCCAAAGCTCATCAATTATCAATCCCAATCTTCATCTACATCATCATCTAATCCAAATCCAAAACCCATGATCTATATATCATGAATATCAATTGGTTTAAAAAAATGGTTAAGGAAGATCAAACATCTATGTCAAGCCCCATCCCTCAAACTATACCTCCAACCCAGCCAACATATCAACCACACCCATCCAGCTCATACATGCCTCAAAATAATTCAACCCCTAACTATTCATATCCCTCACCCCAACCCACTTACTAAGACAATCTGGTAACCTCACATTCATCTACCATATCCCCATCCATCATATCCAATCCCAATCCATCTCTCATTCCTTATCCTTCCTCTACCTTTGACAAGGGAGATCCATCTCACTCATCCATGTCTCCATATTATTCCTCACCCACATATACCTTACATCCAACATCTATTCATCCATCTTCTCCCTCATCCACATACTAATCCAAATATTCCCATTACTTCTTCACCACCTAGACCCACAATCCCCATCCCTCATACTTCAATCCCTAATCCTCATCTTCTATCTAATCCCAATCCTCCACCTAATCCCCAACACAATCCTAATTCCCAAAACCATGATCCTAATCCCCCACACATTAATCCTAATTCCCAAAACCATTATCCTAATCCTCCAACTAATCTCAAACCTCCATGTACTCCTAGTCCTTCAAAATCCACATCATCCCCATCCTCCAAATACCTTTCTTGTGATTGGATCTAAGGACTAGCAAAGAGGCCTATATCCCCAACACTAAATAAAGTTGTGCAATCACCAAAAGTCATGCGTCTACCTCCATCCCCTCCAAATAAAGACATACCTCAATCTCCTAAGCCTCACGAGTCTCCTACTACATCCACCCTAGTTGAAGCTTCCACTTCCTCCATCACACCATCCTCACAAGTCCAAACATGTCAAGACCTTGTTCCAAAGCATACTAGCACGAATTCCTCTTCTTCTCTAGATCTAAGTATTCCTCCATCTTACGATACCTTTCCATCTCAAGATCCAAGGCTTCCATTTACTGCATCCCATGATCCCCTTCTTTCCCAAGATCTGTTTATCCCTCTTAATCCACCTCACAATCTCATTCCTAATCAAGATCAAGACATTTCTTGTATCTCATCCATTAATGATTCCCCTCCATGTCAAAGATCAAATCACTCCATCTCATAATTCTATTCCATTTCAAGAGCAAAAAATCCCCTCTACCTCATCCCGTGATCTCATTCCATCTCAAGATTTAATCTCCCCTCCACCTCGTGAAGATATTCCTTGTATTCAATCCAGTATATCGCCTCCATGTCAAGATCAAATTATTCCATCTCATGATCACATATCCTCTACCCCATGGCATGATCCCCTTCCATCTCAAGATCCACTCATCCCTTCTACTACATCTCATAATCCTCTCAAAAGTCAAGATCAAAGTACCCCTTCATCTCCATGTCATGATCCTAATCCATCTCAAGATCCTATTATCCCTCTTAATCCCCCTCATAATCATCATCCTCCATATGATCCTAATCCTTCACAAGATCTCATCACACCTATCTAATCCATCCATGAATCCCAAACATATAAACTTGGATCCTCCACCTTTATCCAATATGGCTTCCTCCAAGAGATTATAATTCCTTCCACCTCCCATCTCCCTCAAAATGGACTCACACCTTGTTTCCAAAATAACAAGTATCCCATTAAAAAAAGAATTTGCGAACACATGATCTATCAAGGCAAAGGATCAGACCTCCATGAACAAGGCATATTAGAATCCCTCCAAATCAAATAAAATCCTAGTTCATATGGCATTGGCTACAAAGATCATGCTCAAGATGTTGGTGTACTTTCCATCCCTTCCAAATCCAAAATCCCTCCATATAAATCTATATCCCATCATCTCACATCCTCCAAATCTATTTTGGGTACTTACATCCCAATATCAAATCATTAATCCCTTACATCCATTTTGGATACCTACATGCCTCCAACAACCATATCCATCAAGTTTACCTCAAATTCCAGCACTTCATCACCTCAAATCCACAAGCAAGGTCAAAAAAGGCACACATCCTTGAATTCCTATCAACATTCACCCTCCATCATTCCCATAAAGTCTCCAAACCATCCATCCTCATGCACCCATACCATGGCTATTGGAAGCAAATTGGATGCCAAGCCTATAATTCATAAAGCCAAAAATCCACAAAAATCCAAGGATCAACATGTCCCATCTAAAAGACATGTTAAAGAAAAGAAAAATATGATCCAAAAGCAAGAAAAATCCAAAAGGCCACAAAGGCCCATAAAGAAAAATTCAAAAACCATGTGGATTCCCAAGCTACTCATTGAAACAACACATCTCAAAGAAAAATCCAAATTGGCACCCAACCTTGCTAATCCAAAAGCTTCCTCCACTTATAAGTCCTCCAATCCTACATCTAAAAATCTCGCACCTTCCATATCCATTTCGAGCCCTTACGCACCAAAATCCACTATCCTGGGTCCATCGTCTTCATCATTTATGTTGGGTCCTTATATCCCAAAATCTACATTTGATATTCAATCCTCCCATTCACAACTCCACCACCCTTCAAGGTGTGTGCCAATGATTATCTATCCAACTCCCTCATCCATTTATCCACAAGTCTTCCAACCTCTTATCCATTATCCACTAGTCCTTCCCCATCCTCCCATACCATTAATCCAATCCTATGCAAAATCCTTATCCCTCTCCATATCTCCGTCCATTTCATCTCCCTTTCCACAATCCTACCAGCATCTATGAGCATATATCCAAAATACATCGGTCCATTATAAAACATCTTAAAAGGATACTAACCATGAAATTAGATGCTTGAGTCTTCCCTCCATCTTCCAATTACATATCCATTTCTTTCCAAATCCACTCATATATCCATTCACTTATTCTCATCCCCTTGCACTCTATACTTGAGGTCAAGCTCTATCTCCCTATCATACATCCACTATCCTCCAAATCCATTCATATACATCCACTTGTCCTTATCCCCTTGCACTCTACACTTGGGGGCAAGCTCCATTACCTCCATCCATCGTCCACATCCTCCATATCCCTTATTCATTATCCATCCACTATTCATAATCCTATCTAAGTCCATCCTCTCTTCCCATCCTTGATCTTGTCTATCCTATACATTCCCTTCATCCACATCCCCCACATCTCTTATTCATTATCCATCCACTATCCTTAATCCTATATAATCCCATCCACTTTGTCCATATTTGATCTTGACATCATATCCATATCCTCCATCTCATAGTCCTTTTACTATTCATATCCTCCATCCACTATCTTATCTAAGTCCATCCATGTTGTCCATATTTGATCTTGACATCCTAGCCATATCCTCCATTCCATATTACCTATCCTATCAATATCCTCCAAATCGTATTCCCCATCATATTCCTACCCTCCATCCCATATCCCTCATCTTATCCAAATGCATCCACCTTCCCTATCTTTTGATCTTGATCAAAACTAGAGGCACTAAAACATCCATGCATGTTTTGGACAATACAAGCCTTCATTCCCTCCATGCATATCCATTATATACTATTCATCCATCTCATACATCCTTTATCCACCACCTCTCCATCCTTCATTCTCCCACCTCTAATATGAGGGCATCCTTTGCAACATAATCCTTGGATCCTTATCCATTTTTCCCCCATCCTTTAATCCCTCATATCCTATCATTATCCATCCATTTAGCTCTCATCCAAGCAATCTCTCCCTCCTTCCATCCTTTACTATACAATGGTTCTCCCTTGTCATTGGTCCTAATACAGTGGTTCTCACTAAAGATTTAGCTTCCACGGAAGCACAAGAATGAGGGATTGAAGGCATTGCTACTGAAATGGGCAATGGATAGGGACTGTTAGAGGTACCAAGCATTGTTCTCTCTCATAGCGTTGCCATTTTTAACTATTAGAATTGTTGACAGAGACAGTAAGATCACATTGCAAATCAATGTAAGAGATTCAATGTGATCTCTCTTACAAGGTGTCTCTCACGGTCCCAAAAATTTATCTTTTAAAGATACATTACACGAAAGAAAGAACCCAAACAAATGAATGCTCCATATAATCAACTTGACCATGATCTGTAATACCTGTATAAGCATATGATGCAAAAGTTGGAATTTACGTAGAAATAAAATTAATGTGCAATGCAAAAAATGTTCAGTTTATTATTTAACAGATCATTTCAGAGCTACAACTTCAAATCTAACAATGACATTTCCTTGATGCTTTTTATAAATTTTGATAAATAATGCATCAAGAACTCCAAAAACATTGAATTGGAATTTAAGAAGAAACGTCATCTATATGCAATACAAAATTGTTTAAATTTGATTACAAATCATAATTCAGAGCTAAAATCTCAAATCTAACAATCCATTCCCTCTAAAGGAAATGCTTAGACATTGAAAAAATATATATTCATTAAAATGTTGTTTCCTTTATAAGTGCCTCAATTCTGTTGCTAAACAAACCTCGGGATTATTTGGAGCAGCAGCACTGCTCTTTGAGAATGATAGCATTACATTAATACTCCAGTTAGCATATAACCTACAGGCAATCTACCTTGAACAATATTTCTTCACAACTGAATGCCACACATTCATTATTCTCCTTCAATGGAACAGGAAACGAATATTGATGTAAAAGAACTCATTTATATATATAAACACTGGAACAATATAAAACAAAGAGGACAATCATATGCATGTTGAAGTATAAAAGACAATTAAACCATTACTGAAACATTGACCTGTACAGCTGAAAGCTGAATGGCTTCAAGGGCAAATTCTTGTGAAGCCATTGTAAAGATGTGGCATATCCTTTGGATGATCTTAGGCCATTTTGAAGGTGTTAAAGTCTTTCCATCAGAGAACATTTATAACAGGTTAATCTGCTGTATGCTGTTTGCATCCCTTTGGTCCATAATGGTCAGAGCTGCGTCTTACCATCTTACGACACAGCGCACAGAAATGGTTTTGGCAGGACCAGCAAAATATGTGATTGTTATTTCCTTGCTGCCAAACACCAAAATACCAGATAATAAGCAACACTTTCATATTAATGTATATGTCACATATTATAACCATGTTTGCTGAAAATACAGGTCATTTTGGCAAGACCAGCAAAATTTGTGATTGTTATTTACTTGCCGCCAAATACCAAAAATGCCAGGTAATAAACAACACATTCAATAATGTAATTGTCATATATTATAACCATGTTTGCTGAAAATACAAGTCCATTCCAATAAAGAATACCAACTTTTATTTCAAAGAGTACTCTCCCACTAAATATCTGCCCTTCATTTCCATTTTCAACTTTTCATGCAAGCAGGAAAAGATTGTTAATATGACAACCAGTAAATGACCATATATCTCCTGATAGAAGAAAGACCTACAAAATTTAACAAAATCAAGCATCCTAGAATCTTTACTTTGCTTGCTGGATCAAGTGTCCAATCTGATCTGATCTTGTGGTTGCGCTGCCACTTTAAATGAGAAATTATTGACTAACTGCATCCATCCTAAGCTGTCTCAACATTAGATGGCTCTATGAAGAGAATTTTGCTTCTCAACCAAGTTCCAGTTATGCATCCAGACAGGTCCAACAACTAAATCCTCTCCCATTAATTAAAGCAAATATTGACCACGAGTCAAAATATAATCAAGAACTAACTTGGTGCACTGAAATCATCAGTCTTTAATATTATGGTAAAATAATGAATGTGTTATTAAACAGAGATCAAGAATGATCTATATATACAAGTGTACAAGAGAATGTTTCTATAACGAACTGAGAGAGAGAAATAGAAACATTCTGAAGAGAGAAATAGAAACAAAAGGGAGTTTCCATATTGAACAGAGAGAGTATGGATATATGGAAGAAGAGTGACCATTAGAATAGAAACAAATCTACGGAAGAGAGAGAAACATAAATAGAGAGATATTTAACTCTAATACCCTCCCTTAATGGTCAATCTAACTTCAAAACAAAAGTCTGCAAGTGAATCCTCAAAAGGCGTCAGGAGAAGTGAAAATTTTGCAAAAACTGCAGTAAAAAACTTCATTGCGCATAGAAGAGCTGAGACTCAGTAGTCACGATTTTTGTGGTGAAAAACCGGAAAAACCAGACACGTTTTTGAGGTGAAAAATCGATCAAAACAAGCTGAGACCCTCCCTGCTTCCGGGTGTGCTAAATCTTGTCGTTAAATCTTGGACTGCCTTCGAACATGATGTTGGTGAGAGATGCCATTAAAAATCTGAAAAGGCGGTGAATGAATCCAAAGCACAAATTCCGAGGCAGATTGACGGAAGACCCCAAAAAATGAACAAAGACCCAAAAAAAAGCTCGAAAAACCCAGAAGGAACTTGAAGTCATATTTGAAATCCGTTGGCACAAAAATCGAAGTGCAAAAATCGAGGCACCCAGAAAATTTTGAATATGACCTAGTTGAGGATTTGAAAAACCCACCAAGAATCTGCACGAAAAATATTTTTTCGACTGAAACTTAAGGATCAAAACCCTAGTCAAAAGTGTAGAAACCCTAGGTGGCCATTAATGGGCCCGAAACTGTGTGCAGGAAAAAAAATGAGCCGCTGGAAGATCCCTGGGGTAGCAGATAAATTTCAAAAAATTAAATCTTGAATAATTTCAAAAAATAAATTCTATTAATTTTTCGAAAATTAATAATGAACACAAAAGCCAAGAAAAAGAACTGAAACTATTTCAAAAATTTCCAGTCAATGGAGGATTACAAAATTTTTGAAAAGTTAACCTATAGCTCTGATACCATATTATGGTAAAATAATGAATGTGTTATTAAACAGAGATCAAGAATGATCTATATATACAAGTGTACAAGAGAATGTTTCTATAACGAACAGAGAGAAATAGAAATAGAGTGTACATTAATTACATATTGATACAGATGAACTAGCAACCTATGAAGACAAGACAAAGTAAACAATTAAAATCAAATTATTAAAGTTATAAAATTACCAGTGACCAATGAAGACAAAGTAAATTAAAACTATAAATAAAACTTGTGATATAATTTTAATTGTGAGGGGTTGTAACAATTGGAATCATTGGCCATGGAGGTACCACCAACTATGAGCATCCTTCTTAAACCGATGGCGAAGAGTGTTGTTACTTAGACCTCTTGCATTCACAAACTCTATGAACTCATTTGTGATCAAATCTCACATATCATCATCAAGAAAGAGTCTTAGGAATGGTGTCTTGTACCCGTTGAACATTTTTGAATCTCCATATGGTGGAAGCCTTCCTGGCATATCAAGATTTTGTTTGCTTAATATTTTGGTGACAATGCATAGGCAAGATGTAGAGGAGTGCTCATCTTGTTCCATCTTTCTACAACAATTGCTTGCAATTGTTTAAAGATCTCCTTAGGGTCTTTCTCTTTTTCATTTATGATTTTCTTCATCTTCTCAAGCATTGAGTCGATGTGATCATACACCTCTCCAATGCAAGGCCTATCCATGTCAGTATAGCAAAGCAAGCCCATAATAGGCTCGGTGAAGCTAAGGAGATACTCCACACGTTCCCACCATGAGTTATCCAATATTCTTTGCTTAATTTTTGTTGCCCTCTCAGTGTTTCTTTGCATTGCTTTGCCTCCATATAGACCAGTTATTGTTGATCACCATATTGCAAAGTGTCACTTTCACAAGTCACCTCAACACAATTAAGTTGGATGCAAATGGGTCTCCACAACCTCTAATAGAAATTAAAGAAAAAAAATACAATTAAATAGAGACAAAGTTCATAAAAGAATAAACATTACACGATCAAAGAATGTAAATCAAAAAATGTAAAATAATAATTTTATTAATTTTTAATTAAATTACTACTTCAAGTTCACTTACCTTCAATAGTTCCAAATTTTAGAATAATCTGAAATTCCCTTGAGACATGTGGTGGTTTGTGATGAACATTTGGATATCCTCAGCATCTGCATACACCTCTTTGATCCACCCAATTTTATTTTCAATCTTTTGTTGCACAAGATTGAGTGAGTGGACTGCACAAGGTGTCCAAAAGATATGATATTACTCTTCAACCAACAAACCAACAGCTCTACAATTTTTTGTGTTGTCCAGTATGACTTCAACAATGTTTCTAGGTCCCACTATCTCAATGGCAGAGATGAGAATATCAACAATAAAAGGCCCATCTTTTACTTGCCCCTCACAATCCATGGATTTCAAAAACATTGCCCATTTAGAGGACACTGCTATGACATTGATCAATGGACGATTTCTTGAATCTTTCCACCCATCTGAAGGATACCCCTATCTCAATCCATGAATCCCTTATGGGCTTCAATGAATCCTCAATCCCCTTGACCTCTCTTTCCAACACACTGTTGTGTATCTTCTCATAACCGGGGCCCTTATACCCTCTTGGAGCTTCATTGACACTTTTCAAAATCTTCCAATACGGGGAGCAAACAACATTGAAAGGCAACCCATTTGCATATATGCGTCTTGCTATATCTTGGTCGGCAATGTCTCGACTCTCATTTTGAAATGAAGTTTCCAAAGGTCCCTTTCTTTTACGTGGAATGGGTGCTTGATTTTTAGTTTCAAGCTCGGTTGCGGTAGTATAAAAGAGGTGGTCTTCTATCACAACATTTGAAGATGGGGTTGCATTTCCTTTTTTTTTTTTAGTGGGCATATTTTGTCTACGTGCTTCTCCCTCTTTTGCTTCTTCATGCTCCATGATATATTTTAACACTGTGTCATTTGGTATAGGAGCATTTGTTTCCAAGGTAATTCTTGACCCCTCTTCCAGGGAATCCACACAAATGGCCTACCACCCAATAATATGAACTATTCCTTTCTACATCACAACCCCATCGTTTCCAACAGAATCCCTCACCTCTTGGAAGCGGTCTTATAATAACAACATACTTCCATAAAGGAGAATCAGAATTTGGATCTATTCTTTGTTGTTCATTATTGCCTATGGAGGAAGAGGTAGATGCTATCGTAGTTCCTATGGACAGAATTTTTATACACATTCAAAATAAAAATAAAAGAAGGAAAAAAAATAGGTAGAGCTTATGGACAATCAAAGAGAAATGAAAATACTTAAAATACTTAAACATAAACAAAATAACATAATAATAACTTACCTCTTTCACCCAATAGAAGCTTGCAAAGGTGTAGGAATGAAGCTCAAACACTTGATCAAGCTTCACAAATCAATCTTCCAACTCCCTCTTGCTCAACCACCTATTTGCTCGACCTCAAGAGAAAACAATCTATTTGCACACCAAATGAGACATAAAACCCAACATAAGTTAAACCAATTTTTACGGTTATAGATGTCAAATTTTTATTATATTTACATAAAAAAATAACTTAGCTGGCACTTTTCTGACTGGCTCTGCAGTTGGTTCGCCACAGTTCGCTCGGCTCTAGACCAGGTTTGAACCTGGTCCGGCCGGATTGAACCATAGTTGAAAAAAAGGGCGAGATATCGCCAATATTGCAATATATCGCGTGACACAGAGATGGGCGATTCGATCACCATCAAAATCGGGGCCGATATTATGTTTTTTGCGCGGCAAGATATACGGTAAAAACCGGCAAAATCACATGCGTTATCGGCGAATATATTGGCTAGGCAAAGGTTGAAATTTTGATACAAACAAAAATTTCTATCACCCAACAATTTATGTTATAGGCGACGACGGGAGTTTATGCGACAGCCGGAGTCCGTAGTTTATTGGATGACGAGAGTTTATGCCAAACATATACAATAGATGGTTTATATTAGCAAATAGATGGTTTATAAACGAAGTTTCAACTATTTATATTGTTTGTTCTTTTCTTTTTGCTATTGTTTTAGTTTTTTAAATTAATTGACACATTAAAATATTAATAATATTTAGTAATAATATTAATTTTAATATATTTAGTATTTGAATAGATTGCTATATATGGTTATTATTAAAAAAATTATATTATATCTACATAAAATTCATAATAGAACCATTAAATTGTAATTAGTGTGTTGATTATTTACTATTAAAAATTTAAAATATTTAATTTAATTTAATATATTTAGTGTCTAATATTTAAATTAAAAAATTTAAACATATTTATATTTTAATATTCTTTACTTTATATAAGCAAAATTAAATCAGTATATGTTCTACAAAGTACAAATTTTGGTATATGTGTGTTTTAAAGAATATTTTAAGAAATTATATATTTTCAAATGTTCGATAAAAGTGCCGATTATTTGCCAATTTTTTTCCCTGAGATTTTGACGAGTCTGAGTTTTTCAACCTTGGATTGAACCATCCATTGTGAGCACAGACACAGTCCAGATCCACAAAGCCCCAAACCCAGACCCTATTCAAACCAGACCGGTACCAAGGGCTGGGAGGGCCAAAGCAGACAACTTAGTCATTTCGTTATAAATAATCTGCAATCAATTGAAAGAAACATTATAGCTTAGTTTTCAATATGCCATGCTTCTTATAGAATGAAACTAGTGCAAAATTGAACAAACAAACTTGCAATAGAACCCTTCTCAGAAGTATGCAAAGTGTTCGACAAAATGTTTATGAAGAGGAATACATGATTTTGGTGAAATTATAGTAGGGTTTTTTCAATCTAGTGTATTATCAACTAAAGGAAAGTTAAACCAAGAACACCAACATATTCATGTTATCAGCTCCTATTTGAGCCTTAAAAATGATTTTCTCTAGTTCATTTAAAGCAGATGAGGTTATGGATGATCTCAACACGTCTAGTGATGATGGTCCCTAATGAAAACTAGAGAGATATCATATATGATGAGTTAAAAGTTTCAAAGGGCGCAAAGGGGAAGTTTGCTTCACCTTTACATATTTCAAGGAAAAGCCACTCTACATTCAAATAACATGTTTAATTTTAGTTTATTGTTTAACTTTTACTAAAATCTTTACAAAGTTATAAATATTGTCCTCATAGATTAGTGGTGGTAAAATTTTAATGCAACAATACCTAATTTTCAAAACCTCGCCATCCACATTTTGTCCCAATCTTAAAGGTCTCCCAATTTTGAATTTAGGCCACTCACACAAAGAAGTGCAACAAGTTGACTCAAAAGTGCTTGAATGACTTTATTTTTGTGCAATACAACCTTTGGTTGCATGCAGCAAAACTAGATGAACAAAAACACATTAGGCACTTGACTTCAATGGCATTGATCCATTTTCAGTTTAGGTTTGTTAGGGATGCGGATCCAATGTTTAATGCTGATAATATAGCTGATTTGAAAATGGAGACAGTAAATGGGAAGAAAATGTGGAAGGATATGAGGGGACAAGAGGCGAGCCATCAATGGTGGGTTCATCATAATCACATTAAGATCCTAACCTGAGGCCTCCTAATAAAGACAATATTGCTCGTCAACAAAAATCTACATCACTACCATCCAATTATGAACATTAAGATTATAATGTGTAATCTTTATTTATATTAAAACTTGAAGTTGATTTGTATTGAGCTCATTTTTTTATCTATGATGTGTATTCAGCTCGAATTTTGATTTATGTATGATGGAATCAGTATATGTTTATGATATTATAAGCAGCAAAACTAGGGTGCTGTCCCATTACAACCAGCCCAGAAGGCTAACAGTCAAAAGCAACCAGAAGCATGTTAACAGCACTCTAACAATATCAAAAATCACATCTAATCAAAACAGCCAGAAGCATGTTAACAGCACTCTAACAATATCAAAAATGACATCTAATCAAAACAGTGAAACGGACAGTATCTAGGCTACCAGAGCTATTATCAGTCTTCTAAATACTACCATCAAAGCTAGCAGAACTATACTTAGTCTTATGATTAGCCCATATGGGGACATACCTAACCAGCAGCATACTAGTGCCAATAGTCTAAGCATAAACATCATAAACATATAAAGACTAAACATCATGCCATTACAGCCATTGACATTAGGTAAACAAAAAACACACGGGACACTACACTCGTCCAGCTCGTTTGATCTTGCAACCACTCTGCTGCATAACATTGGACAATCTTCAGTTAGGAACTTAAAAGTTCCTTGTAGTTTCCTTCATTGTTGGCATCCACTCTAAGCATCTTTTTCTGCAGCAGACAAAGTGAAGTGGCCGAGCTGTTCATCACCCTCAAACTGAACCTCGAGATGCTCGGTCTTTCTTTCCAGCTCCACAACTCTAGCCTTCAACTTGTCCAACAACATAGCCACCCGCATTACAATTGACACAGGTCCTAGGCTCAACAAGTTTACAGGTCCCAGCAGCAACCTCCTCTTCTGGCATCATTTCCTTAGTGAGGTCCAGAGGACCAATCCTCAAGCTTTCGGAGACATGGGTAGACGAATCAGCATATGTTCTCTAAATTTTGTAATATGAATTTTCTACAAAATTGTGTGTTTTTCAATGTTTAGAGAGTTTACCTAGTCCAAGTTTTCGAAAAGATTTGGGTTTGTTCAGTCCAAGTTTTGGACTCTGTGTATCGCCTAGACTATTTACCCATAGATTCTAAATTTTAAGGAAGCCATCAACTAATGGATGGGAAAAAACTCGTGATTTATACTTATTGGAAGTCTCATGGAAGTCCATGAATTATTGTTGACTGATAGAGCTGCAAAGTGGACATAGTCACGTGGTACCTGGTAAAGTCCCTTCACTCCAATGATGTTAATGAGGAAAAGGATGGCTCTTTTGATATGTAAATAGACTGAATGTGTGATATCCCCAAGAATTTGTAAATAAATAAAACAATTTTATTAATAAATAATACTCGTTATTTAATACTTAAAAGTATACTATTAATAAGTGATTTTTTTAATTAAATAATTAATTAATATATTTTTAAATTCAATTAATAATATAAAATGATTAACTAAAATAATATATATAAATAATTAATAATAATTAATATATATATATATATATTATATTCACTTAATAATACAAATGATTAAATAAAGTAATATATATAAATATACTTATACTTAACATATATATTTATTTTCAATTAATAAAATCTTATGCAAGACTCACGACAAAGGCATTTATCCTAATCATCGTATAGTCTGCAAACCACTCACGGCAAATGAATAGTCGCGTCAAAACCCGGGAGGACTCACGCTAGCACCCGCTAATGAGAGGTGGCCGATTCTGGCACATAGCAAACAAAACGATGTGAAAATGAAACGACGCGAGTATATCCTTGGGACGCAACTCATCATTCGGAGTCGTAAGGTATAAGGAGGCGCTCAGATTGTTTCCAACCAGCACCATCGTAGAAGAAAGAACTGTTAGTATTTTCCAGATCTTAACAAGGAATATATCAATCTATAGAGATCTAACAAAACCAAGCACAGGTTATCAATAAACGACTTGAGAACAAGGAGAGATAATACCCGGATTTGGAGGTGTTGCTCATAGATAAGCTGCCTAGAGATATTATTGATCTCCTCTCATCTTCAGCAATTCGACCTTCAATACTGGACCAAAATTATGCCAAGTATGCCGGTCTAACTTGTATTCAAGATCAGATCATTAAGTCTGATCGGATCTTAAGTTCCAGATCACATACTATGATCATCTATGGAGAATTGTCAAAGTCTTGATGGCTGCCAGGTATACTGGAATCTATGCCTATGGAGGTTGTAATTTGCACCTTCGATCTGCTATTTCAACCATGTAATTCGCATTCCAAGGAATTACCTAATATGCTCTAAATCTCACAGATAGTATAGCAGCTGTAGTTTGTATTTTACCTCACGATCTAGCAGATTATTTACTGCTTAAGAGCAGATCATTTCATACCTTATATTAGATCTAGATCGCACTTGATCTGAGCACTCTAATGCTGATATAGATCGAATTTCCAGTATTCTATCTTTCAACACATAAACTCAATATACCACTACTGAGTTCGTATCACATTTGCAGCACCTTTGTGATTATACTTGCTCATTCATATAATGAATTCGCTCCAGCACTTTGCCATGACCAATTCACATGAGAGATAAGGAATTCAATCCTTGAAGGGAGAGAATCATGTTATGTTTTTGATGATCTTCCATCAACGATCGAATCCGCATATATATGATGCTTTAGGAGATAAACTCCATCACCCAAGATGGCCGACTTGGGCCCTAAACTCCACCACCCAAGGTGGCCGACTTGGGCCCTCCCAAGTAAAATAATAAATAACCTTTTATTTATTATTATTATTTATATCGATTTACAATGATAAATATATATATCCCATATATATACATAATTATTATTGTTACCTTTAAATTGTTCAAGATGGTTGATCTATATGCTGTAAAGGCCATAATATCAATAAGAACAATAAGGAAATAATAAAAACGTCAGACTGAACTTGTCAGCAACCAAGCGTCTGTGCATATAAAAGGCGTATATTGAGATTAAGACAGAACCAGCATTCGCAGCCTGCCAGAATTGGAACGTACTGTGTTCTCCAATCACATGGGTATACCACCATCACTAACCGTCACCGTATCACTGATACGATTCAAACAGAACATATCTACATCAGGTACGCTACTGCTGGGTGCTGAATTCCAAAAATACACATAATTGTATCATTCAATTAATAACATCATATGTAAATTACATATATACTCCCATCCCAATTTATCACCCATCAGACGAGAGGGGAAGGAATGTATGGATGTCTTAAGGAGAGCTGGTGTAAATCCCGCCAAGCTTTCTGTCCCAAATAGGGTGGGGGTCAGCGTCCCAATAGTTTTGGGTTGGACCTGTAAACCTTGAGGGAGCCTATTGGGAATGGTCTCCAAGCGCCTTAGTCACATCCCAACATCTCCCTACCCAATTTGATAGAGTGATACGTTGGACAGGAGATCATCAATATAGTTCTAGAGGAAATATAAATGTTATTTAAATTGTCACTAGATCAATTTATATGAATTACTAGTATAATAGGCCGGATAGAGAGATCCAAGATTACAAACTAACAAGGGACATTACAAATGATATCAGAGCACTGCTCCTGCCATCCTGTGGAAATAGTTAATGCAAACTAGCCAAAGGGCTCAAAGGGCATTAGAAAGAGAAAAGAGAAAACTAGTAAAAATTAACTCCAGATCAAATAGGACCATGGAGCCCACCAGCAAAGAGATGAGGTCATTCATGGAAATAACAACCAGAACCTTAATGGAACAAATGGAAGCTCTAAAAAATATGACCGCTTCCATCAATGAACTCAGATCACACCCTAATGGAAGGGATACCAATACAAATTACTCAGAACATAATAGTAGGGCATCCACTCCGATAATTAAAAATCCATCCTTCTTACCTCAGAGAAATATGTCGAGAGGAAGGGAGGAACAATCAAACTTACCGTAGTACGGAAGAGTTAGCAGCAATGTAATCAAGACTAGACCCTGAAATAAAAAAGGATGTATCTTTTAGAGAATATTGTGAAGCGAAGAAATCCGAAGTTACTAATAGAGAAAGGGGGCAACCTAATAAGGAATTAAAACACAATGCAAATAGAGTCACCATTCCAAATTTCAATGGATCTGATAGAATTACTGCCCAGGTATGGTTGTTAAAATTAAATACTTACTTGACCCTCAATCCTGTGACGGAAGAAGATGCAATTCAATTTGTTGTACTACATTTGGAAGATGCAACCCATGATTGGTGGCACCATGGGGTCCATACTCAAGGATATAATAATATAACAACATATGAAGAATTCTCACAAAAATTGATAAAAAGATTTGACCGAAAACACCCACGGAAAGATTTCAAGCATTTGACACAACAAGTCCAGACAGGAACAGTAGACGAATATGTCTAGAAGTTCCAAAGAATTTCGACAGGAGTCACAGGGATAGGCGAGGAAAAATTATCTTATCTATTTGTGGATGGGCTGAAAGAATCAATTAGAGGGGTTGGTGGCCGCCTTCAGGCCAGCCACCTTAGACGATGCCATAGAGAGCTTTAAATGTGGAATCGTCATCCAAAAATGACAAAAGTCCAAATGATCACACAAGACATTTCCCTAAGAGAGAAAATCACCACAAGACTCTCAAAGCCTCAAATGAACTTAAAAAGCAAAACTTATGCTATAAATGTCAAGAACCATGGGGAAGAGGGCATATCTGCCATAAGAGCGAATTAGACAAGAATAAGGCATGTTATAGGTGCAATGAAAGATGGCAACCCGGCCACAAATGCAAAAATTGAATCCATCAACTGGAAGTGACTTCAGAAGATGAAAGAGAGGACGAGACAAATAAAAAGGCTAAGTATGATGAGGAAGAACCAATAACTATAGCCACTATCGGTACTCAAAACCCTATACACCGCCCTTTCTGTATCAAAAGTACCCTTAAGGGACAAAAAATTATCTCCTTGGTAGATAGCGGGTCCTCTCATAATTTCATAAGTAAGAAGCTAGTGGACAAAAGGAAACTAAAGACTAAGGAATTCAAAGGATTTTCAGCAGCAACAGCAATAGGAGCTTTGGGCACAGTTTTGTTACCTCAACTAAAGGTTCTCATAGGACAACACCCCATCGAAGAAGACTTTATGTGGTACCATTAGTTTCAGATATGATATTGGGCACTCCGTGGATATATTCCTTGGGGTGTTTTTGGTTTGATTTGCCAAACTTAACAATCTGCTTCCAACATAAAGGTCAAGAAGTAACATTAAAAGGGCTACCTAATGGATCTCCAGAAGCGTTATCTTGCAAGAAGATGGAAAGAATATTTAAAAAAGGGCAAGGAGAATGGGCAGCTCAATGCTTGATCCTTGACAAATCAACTCAAGGGAAGGCCACTCACATTGATATCAAACCCATATTAAGAAAACACAAGGTCTTTGATGACATTTCTCCAGGGTTACCTCCCAAAAGAGGATTCGAACACATTATAGAATTAGAAAAGGGAGCACAACCAGTAATTACCACTCCTTACCGCCACCCACAAAAATTTAAGGAAGAGATAGAAAAAACCATAAATGAACTACTAGAGATGGGCCACATACAACCAAGCTCCAGCGCTTTTGCATCATCTGTTGTATTAGTAAAAAAGAAAGACGAAACAATGAGGATGTGTATTGATTATAGAGCCTTAAATAAGAAAACTATAAAAAATCGATATCCTATCCCTAGAGTGGACGAACTCATAGATGAACTCCATGGGGCCAAATATTTCTCAAAATTGACTTAAGATCAGGGTATCACCAAATAAGGATGAGAGAAGAGGATATTCTAAAAACTACATTTAGATGTCATTATGGTCACTTCGAGTTTCTTGTCTTACCTTTTGGTTTAACCAACACCCCAGCCACATTTCAGTCTTGCATGAACCATACCTTCAGAAAACAACTGAGGAAATTCCTATTGAGGAGCATCTTAAGCATATTGATGAAGTAGTGGAGATTTGAACAACATATACTTTATGCCAAAGCCTCAAAATGTGAATTTGGATTGAAAGAAATTTTGTACCTAGGACACAAAATTAGCAAACAAGGGGTGAGCGTCGATGAAGAAAAGATCAAGGCTATTAAGGAATGGCCAAGACCGAGAACATTAACTCAATTACAAGGGATTGTGGGACTTTGTAGTTACTATAGGAGGTTCGTGAAAGGATTCTCAAAATTAGCAGCTCCCCTTACAGATTTAACCAAGAAGGGAGTTTGCAAGCCCAAGAAGCTTTTGAAAATCTCAAGAAGATAATGAGCTCATGTCCTCTACTAGCCATTCTTGATTTCTCCCTACCATTTGAGTTACAGTGTGATGCGTCTGGAGAAGGCATACGTGTAGTTCTCATGCAAAATAAACACCCCATTGCTTTTGAAAGCAGGAAGCTCCACCCCACTGAGAGATCTTATTCTATCTACGATAAAGAAATGCTAGCAATCATGCATGCATTGGCAAAATTTAGGCAATACTTGGTTTGTGGGAAATTCATGGTTAAAACCGATCACAACAGTCTACAATTCTTCCTGAAGCAAAAATATCTTAATAACCGCCAACAAAAATGGATAAGCAAATTACAAGCTTACAACTTTGATATAGAATATGCTAAAGGCAAAAATAATGTTGTGGTTGATGCACTATCTAGAAGACCCCACATATGTACTCTTACAGACATTATAGCAAATTGGAAGCACTCCATTATTGCAGAATACGCTAAAGATTCTCATGCCAACGACATCATGGAAGGAAATATACCATCAAAAGAGTATAAAGTAGTAGAGGGGATAATCTTATATAAGGACAGAATATACCTCACTCCGGGCTCAAAAATGAAGGCAACAATCATTAAAGAATTTCATGATAGCCCTCTATCAGGACGTCAATGGTATTATAAAACATACAAACAAGTACGGGAAAAGTATTCTTGGAAAGGACTCAAGAAGGATATACTTAAGCATATCCAAGAATGTGTAACATGTCAAAGAAATAAGGCAGAACAAACTCATCCTGCAAGCCTACTTCAACCTCTCCCAATACCAGATCAAAAGTGGGAGAGCATCTCCATGGATTTTATAGTGGGCCTCCCCAAAGTGCAAGGAAAAGATTGTATATACGTAGTAGTGGACCGCTTAACCAAATATGCACACTTTATGGCTATATCCACTGAATATAGAGCACCACTAGTAGCAGAATTTTTCTTCAAAGAAGTGTTTAGATTACATGGGTTACCTAGGAACATTGTCAGTGACAGAGATAGCAGATTCTTGAGCATGTTTTGGCAAGAACTCTTTTGCTTAGCAGGCACGGAATTGACACCTAGTACAAGTTATCACCCCCAAACAGATGGACGGATAGAAATTGTTAATAAATGGATAGAAGGATATTTGAGGAATTACGTAACAGGACAACAAAATGGATGGGTGAAATGGCTACACCTCGGCGAATACTGTTACAATACAACACACCATCTCTCCATTGGGATGAGCCCATTCAAAGCTTTATACAGTTACGAAGCTACTTCTTTTGGGAATCTAATTCTTCCAGAAAGTAGAATTCCGGGAGCTAGGGATTTCATACAACAAAATGCAGATAGCATGAGAACTCTCAAAGACAACCTACACCATGCACAAAAACAAAAGATTTATGCCGACAGAAACAGAATAGAACGAACATTTGAAGCAGGAGACTTAATTTTCTTAAGGTTACAACCTTATAAACAAGGATCTATTAAGACCAGCGGAGCAGAAAAGCTTAAGCCCCGATTCTACAAACCCTACAAGGTTTTAAGGAAAATTGGCGAAGTAGCCTACGAACTAGAGTTGCCTAAGGACAGCAGAATTCATGTCTTCCATGTATCACGACTGAAGAAAGTCCTTGGACAACAGACTACCCCATGTGAAGTATTGCCTCCACTAGATGACGAAGGAAAACTCATTCTAGGACCAGAAAGAGTCCTTAACATGAGAGAAAAGAAGTTAAGAAATAAAACCATTCCGGAATACCTGATTAAATGGAAAGGCCTACCAGAGGAAGATGCAACTTGGGAAGGAGCCGAGATTTTTGAGCATCCAAATCTTAAGTTGCTTGAGGACAAGCAAATTTAGGAGGGGTGGACTGTGATATCCCCAAGAATTTGTAAATAAATAAAACAATTTTTATTAATAAATAATACTTGTTATTTACTACTTAAAACTTTAAAGTATACTATTAATAAGTGATTTTTTTAATTAAATAATTAAATAATATATATATTTATATTCAATTAATAATATAAAATGATTAACTAAAATAATATATATAAATAATTAATAATAATTAATATATATATATATTTATATTCACTTAATAATACAAATGATTAAATAAAGTAATATATATAAATATACTTATACTTAACATATATATTTACTTTCAATTAATAAAATATTATGCAAGACTCATGACAAAGGCGTTTATCCTAATCATGGTATAGTCTGCAAACCACTCACAGCAAATGAATAGTCGCGTCAACACTGGGAGGCCTCACGCTAGCACCCGCTGATGAGAGGTGGCCGATTCTGGCACATAGCAAACAAAACGATGTGAAAATGAAACGACACGAGTATATCCTTGGGACGCAACTCATCATTCGGAGTTGTAAGGTTTAAGGAGGCACTCAGATCGTTTCCAACCAGCACCATCATAGAAGAAAGAACAATAAGGAAATAATAAAAGCGTCAGACTGAACTTGTCAGCAACCAAGCGTCTGTGCATTTAAAAGGCGTATATTGAGATTAAGACAGAACCAGCATTCGCAGCCTGCCAGGATTGGAACGTACTGTGTTCTCAAATCACACAGGGGTATACCAGCATCAATAACCGTCACCGTATCATTGATACGATTCATACAGAACATATCTACATTAGGTACGCTACTGCTGGGTGCTGAATTCCAAAAATACACATAATTGTATCATTCAATTAATAATATTATATGTAAATTATATATATACTCCCATCCCAATTTATCACCCATCAGACTGGAGGGGAAGGAATGTACGGGTGTCTTAAGGAGAGCTGGTGTAAATCCCGCCAATAGCTTTCTGTCCCAAAATAGGGTGGGGGTTAGCGTCCCAATAGTTTGGGCTTGGACCTGTAAACCTTGAGGGAGCCTATTGAGAATGGTCTCCAAGCGCCTTAGTCACATCCCAACATCTCCCTACCCAATTTGATAGAGTGATACGTTGGACAGGAGATCATCAATATAGTTCTAGAGGAAATATAAATGTTATTTAAATTATCACTAGATCAATTTATATGAATTACTAATATAATAGGTGGGATAGAGAGATCCAAGATTATCACAAGAGGAATGTCAGATATGTATTCCCTATTCCATACATAGATGAATAATCAGCTAAGTTAACATGGGGAAGCCATATACACAAAAGATTGATTTGAGGTCTGGACTATCACTAATTTGAGGTGAGAGAACATAACCATTTTAAAAACATCACAATCCCAGCCAAATTTTAAATTAAAAGAAGCAGAATAAACTCCAAGGTTTTGAGGTGCATAAATAATGCTACTCAATATCATGGAATATTTGTGGTAGAACTGAAATGGAAAGAAGAAAATGGGCTCGATATGCAAAAGACGAGAGTTGACGTGATGCTAATAGAAGGTATAATTTTTCAGGTGATCTATTTTCCATTAAAGTGACATAATGCATCTAATTAAAATTTGAAAAGGTATCACAAAAATGGCATTCCTCATCTGTTTTTGGTAACAGTGGCTTCTTTGCAAACAAATACAGCCTTGGCATATTTTTTATTAAAGAGAACAGAGTAGGGAAAAAAAACTATCTGTTTTTGAAGGAACATAACTAAACAACACAAAAGTTGGTTTCTATGTAATACTAATTCCTACCATCACAAACCAAAAATGGAAATCCATTACACAAAAGGCCTACTGCTGGTTCGAAGTAAGAACAGTATTTAGACAGTTCCCAATCAGTTGACTATGTATAACATACAAATTGCATGGATGCTGCAGGTCTGGCAGAACTTCACAAAATGCTCACATAAAAATGCAGAGACTTCAAAATAACGTTGTAAATGACTGACTGATTGCAATCCATTTAATCCAACATATATGACTAATTCCTTTAAAGAGTTTTAAAATGTGTTTGAAGTTTGAACCACTTTCCACAAACTCTTGCTCACAAATGGACATAGAGCAATTGTCACATTATTTAGAAAGGTAACTCACAAATGATGTTCAGATAAATTTCATGGCCGAAACAAATATTCAGAGACAGATTTGGTATACCAAAACACAACATAAAATTGTGATCATGTCATCAAGGACTTGAATGGTTATCATCCCTTAAAGATTGACTGGTTCATTGAAGACGCTCAAGTCATAGTTATCTGAGACCTCCCTAGAAAGAACCAACATATACTGAAAATGTAAAGGACATCGATAGGCCCTATAAGCAGAATGGAAAAATCAATCAGACCAAGATAATAGTGAGGTAGTCATTAGGTTTTCTCAAAGTTACAGCCTTATAGGCAGAAGTCTCTCAAATGAAAAGTGGAGAAACTTGTGCCTCAATACCATTAGCCTCATAAGATATGAGCCCAAGCGGGAATGGTCACATTCATGGGTGAACTACCAACACAAACTCAAGAGTACAATTCCTTATGGCCCCGTTTGGTTAGTGGAATTGGGTGCGGCGGAACTTCCGCTTTTATGCCAAATCCGCCATTTGGGACGCTAAACTGCAATTCGGGTTTCAGAGATCAATATCCAATTTAGGCATCAAAATCGGCGGCACTATCTTCCCACCCAATAGGTGGAATTTGAAATTATCTTCTGGGTTTTGGGTTTTGGGTTTGGAAATTTTCAGGACGTATTTTCTTTCGGCACCATCTGATCTTCTGCTGCTTAGTGGTCTTCCCTGTTTCTTTCGTCGTTGTTAGTGTTGACAACGTGCGTCCACTGCATTTGGGCTTCCAGGAATTCATCATTGACGGAGCGTTGAGTGGGCAAGCTAAATACCGGCTTGGTGTTTCCGTTGGGGCGCGTGATGGAGATTGTGGATGCATTTGTTGTCGCATCGAAGCTGCACAGATAGATTCCCACGGAACGTTATATTTCATTGCCAGATTTGAGGGAGGATCCTTCGTATTCAGGGATTTCTATGTTGGAGTATTCACTTGACTTGTCTCGGTAGGACTTCCACAGCTTGTAAATTTGGTGAAGGAAGTCTGGCAGCATGTTGGACTGCAGGGATATGAGACCCATCATCGACAACAGCATCGTCTTGTCCGACTCCATCTCTGCGATCGATTCAAGGCTAAGAAGAGCAGGTATGAGGATAAACCATACTCAACAAGGGCGATTTCATTGTTTCAATTCGATGTCGCCGAGGGATCTTGGAAATTACGCCTTTAATTGTATTCGTCATCAAATCCATGGCTAAAATTGCAGAGAAACGATAAAGACTATTGAATGCATCTTGACATTCTAAATAACACACTATTCAAAGAAATAGAGAAGACAAAGATAAACCTAACGCACTCGAACAATTTGCCCGCATATATCGAAATTGGCAACCAAACGCAGAAGATGGATTGTCTCAGTCATCTTCCGGGTCAACCAAACAATCCAAACTATCTTCCGAATACACAAAACTGGAATTTCAAAACCTTATTTTGAGATAATCAGGTTTTGAGTCAAATTCTAATTCCTCAACCAAACGGGGCCTATAAGTTTCATTTTTGAAAAAGGTAATCAGAGATTATGTTAAAACTTTTCAGATGCCTTGCCACCTCTAGATGATGCAAGACCATGTTATCATTGTTCCAAAAAATGTAACGTACCAAAAGAAAGAAAATTGAGGATTAAAATACTATCATGGTACCTCATATATTGAAAAATTCTTCCCTTGGAAGAAGTAATATGTCAAGACCCAGAATGCTATAACCAAAAACATTACAATTGATTAGGGTGAAAACAATTCAATTAAGCGGGAGTGTTTTAACACCAAAGAACATGCATCAAATATTTCCCAAATTTTCAGATTTTTGGATTTTCCCCATTTTGAATTTGTCAGTTTGCAATAGTTTTTTTGTTTCCAGATTTGTAAAAGATACTAGTATCTTCTGAGATAAGATTGTTTTCCATATATCAAGATTTACAGTAGAAAATTTTGAGTTGAGAGTTGGCTCATGACCAATAATTTTTCAAACTTAAAAAGCATCTTAAGTTATCTAAGGATGTTTGCCTTACAAGTTTGCCACTATTATCGGGAATAAATGCTCAGAGGAAAGCCATGGAGAGGAAGAGTCGACCACTCATATTTGTTGGCTACTATGAGGATATGAAGGCGTACAGGTTGTTTGATCCTGATTCCAGAGAGGTCTTGTTTCGGCGAGATGTCCAATTTGATGAGCGTTATCCTTAGATGGAGCCTCCATCACCAACTTCTCCCTCATTGCCTAGTACTTCCTCTTCTCCTCTTCAGGATTCTATATCCTCTGAGGATGATTTAGATGATGATTCACCTTCCCCTCCACCAGATATTTTGTGAGTGCCCAAGTGGGCTCGTGATACTGTCAGTGTTGTTGGTTCTTTGATAGGAGATCCTTCAGATACCCGTCGTACTCGTGCTCAGCGATCTAGTACTGGTTTTTTGAGTCATGCTATTTCAGATGATCCTCAGAAGTTTTTAGAGGCGACATGACATCCTGAGTGGGATAGGGCTATGGATGAGGAGTACTCTTCTTTGATGAAGAATCACACTTGGGATCTTTGTACTCTTCCGAAAGGAAGAAAGCTGGTTCGGTGCAAGTGGGTGTACTGTACCAAGTATGTTGCAGATGGTTCTATTGATCGGTATAAGGCACGTCTTGTTGCGAAGGGCTTTTCACAAATGGAGGGTATTGATTACTCTGAGACCTTTGCTCCTATCGCTAAGATGAATCCTATTCGCCTGGTACTTTCTCTTGCAACTTCACAGGGTTGGATAGTGTATCAGATGGATGTGAAGAGTGCGTTCTTGCATGGGGATCTACATGAGGAGATCTATATGGAGCAGCCTCAGGGTATTGTGCAGGACTCTTCTCTTGTGTGTAGACTTCAGGGGTCATTATATGGTCTCAAACAAGCCCTTCGGGCTTGGTATGAGAAGATGGACTCTTTCTTGCTAGCCTCACACTTCACCCGCTGTCATTCCGATCCTACAGTGTACGTTCAGCGTCATGGGGCTGATCTTGTGATACTTGTGTTGTATATTGATGATCTCATCATCACAGGTAGCTCATCTTCTATGATTTAGAGTGTTCAGAGAGCATTGATGGAGCAGTTTGAGATGACAAATCTTGGACTTCTGCACTACTTTTTGGGCCTACAGGTTATTCAGTCTTCGGATGGTATTTCCATACACCAGCAGAAGTATGCTCTTGACATGCTTCAGAGGTTCAACATGCTTGATTGCAAGCCTGCTCCCACACCTTTTCAATCAGGTGTTCTTTGTCTACAACTTGCTCTACTCCTTCAGTGGACTCCACCTTATATAGGCAGCTTGTGGGTAGTTTGTCGTACCTGACACACACTTGTCCTGACATTTCCTTTGTGGTTGGTATTGTCTCTCGATTCTCCCATGATCCTCAGGAGAGTCATTGGCAAGCTGCCAAACATATTTTGAGGTACATTCAGGGCACTACATATGGCATTCACTATACATCAGGAGCTCCTCACATTGTTGGCTTCACAGACGCCGATTGGGGTGGTGATACAAATGGTCGGAAGTCTACTTCTGGCTTTGTTTTTTGTCTTGGTTTTGGTCCTATCACATGGTCTTGCAAGAGGCAGACTGTTGCTGCATTATCATCTACAGAGGCAAAGTATCGAGCAGCTGTGCTAGCTAGTTAGGAGGTCTTACGGCTTCGACAATTGATGACAAAGTTTGGGTTTCCTCCTGATAGTCCCACTCTTCTTTGGTGTGACAATCAGAGTGCCATTCATATTTCCCGCAACCTCGTTGAGCATCAGCGGACCAAGCACATTGAGATCCATATGCATTTCATCAGGCAGTTGATTCAAGATGGTTCTCTCAGCTTGGAGTATGTTCCCACTTCAGAGCAGGTTGCTGACATCTTCACTAAGCCTTTTGCATCCTCGCGGTATCTTCAGCTGCGTTCTATACTTGGGGTGAAGGAAGTTGTCCTTGGGGAGTCTCAGTGAGGCCTACCTTCCTTCTTTTTTTCCACTTTTCGCATCTTTCGATCTTTTTTTGGAGGGTTTTTCCCATGTGGTTTTCCCTGTTTCTCTATTTCATAGAGATTTGGTTGTGATTGGGTACCTCATCAAGCCATGTTGTCGGGACCCAAATTTGCTTTCAGCATTGTAGTTCCTTTGCTTCTTTCTTGCATTGTTTGTAGCTGCATTGTTGCTCATCTTAAGGGGGGGTGTTAGAGTAAAGATTACTTTAATTACCTTGATTAAATTAACTTTACTACCTCTTAAGATTTCACTTTATGCACTTGCATTAGTCATTTAATAATTAAATCTAATTATTAAATGCCTATTAGGGTTTCCTTTTAGGTTTTACGGTCTCCTATAAGGATTGATCCTTTGTACATTTTTATTCATTCTTTTGGCTGATAATAAAGTTTCACATTGTCAGAGCAAAACCCTTGTTTGTTTCTTACTGATTTCTTCCTTGTGACAAGTTTTTGCATGCAGGTTTCTTGGGCTTAATAGATTTGTTTTTCATCAAATCTTACAGCAACAACCATCACAATAGTCTAACACATTCCTCTGCATCCTCTAATGCAAGTAGGCCAACAATCTCAACCTCACATGCCACGTCAACCAACATCGCAACCAATGCAGCAACCACCTCAGGGTTGGAATTTGTCGATACATCTACCCATTCATTCCGCTCCACAAAATTTGCCAATGCAGCCTTAACTTTCTACAGTTCTCTCAAGTCAGCCTCAACATTCTTTAGGCCAATCAAGTGATGGGATTCATCAACCAATGCAGTAGCCAACATTGCCACAACAGCCAAGTCCTCCTCTTCAGCCACCTATGCATCAAATGCAGAATCAGCATGCTCAGAGTATTGGTTTTCAGCCATTAGTTGTTCCACAGCAACTCAATATTGTAGAAAGAGTTTGTGTTGGTAAGGAAAGATACCCACGACATATAGAGATAGGTTTGTTGCCAAAGCAGAAGCTCTCACGGAATGTGATGAGCAGCGTAGAAATAATTTCACCATACTCTTCAGAAATTTTGAAAATGGTTCTCAGCGATTTTCAAACTATAATTTTCCTTCACTTGTTTTGCCGCACCTTTATACTTTGTCGTGAGATGAATATATTGGAGGGCGTCAATTAATGTACGAATTTGCTTCTCATACTCCGTGCTCCGTTCATCAAAGAGAGACCCATAGATAGTTCAAACAGCTTCCCCAAAGCTAGGATACAATATATCTTCAATGGCAGTGCCATCGACATCTCGGGGTACAGTACACACTTTGAAGCTTGTTGGCTTCAAACCCTGCCCAGGCCTATGGCAGTCTAGGGCTGAGGCACCTCATTTGTCTTCATATCCTTTGTTTTATGCAGAAGGTATTCCCAACATCACGCAATGACTCAGATAATGAACATACTACAACAGTTATGTCAATGTTCTCATACCAAATAATCCAGAACTCTTTCTCGTGACCTGTCTTGAAAGTTCAAGGTTCTATGCACCATCTGGACATCTTTCCATTACAAAGACTGACACCATGACAATAAAATATTCCAGGGAAAGACTCTTCATTCCGTTGAACCTGCTCATAACCAGAGCCCACGCCAAGTATAGTCTCCATATAGTCGATATTAGGGACAGAAAAATGTCTGATGCGATACAGATAATACCGCTCCTCCACTTCATACAAACTGCACTTTATTTGTTCCAGAAATATGGCTTGCACCACTTCGGATCAATACTTACAATGATTATCACAGAGATATATCCAGTCTCGACCTCAGTAGTAAGGCTTTCGCGAACTTTCAGAATTATCCCCGATAAATGCATGTCTTTCCAATATTTATAATCTGACCCAGTATTTAAGGCTCAAACATTTATATCGCACTAGTGATTATGTCAACGACTGGAACCCACGTTTATAATACAAAGACATCGCAATGGCATATATACTGAAATCGTGCGACAACTATGCTTCTTGCAGTAGAAACTATCGATGGTGATTCTCAGAGGAATGATGACGAAGTCAAAAGAGACAACGTTGTTTTCATGGTCTATTTAGCAGATTTCAGTAGAATCGAGCCTCCGATCAATGTTGTTGATTACTTCTGTAATGGATTAGCTTTTTCCTTGAGGGAAGCCTCAACAGGCGACATCTCAGAAATGATTACCACAGGCGCAAACAAAATCAACTATTTTCCCCTGGATTTGAGCCTGCTCTGATACCATGTTGATTTTTAAATGCTTGTTTAACCATGGGCAATAACTCTTATTGCTCTCCCAACCATAGACGATATATTCGTCTCCCCCAAGCACTACTTATTCTCAATAAGCAGATTATGTGTGATGATATATTATTTTTCAAGAGAGGAAGATTAATCTTCCTTTATACCTTTTGTGGTGCCCCTTCACCAAGGGACGCCACTCTTCCAAGTGGCTCCAATTATATTAATAATATAATATAATAATTATTATAATTATACAATATAATTATATTACCGATCAAAATAAATATAATATAATTATATCATCTCATAATAATAATGATTAAATAATAAATAATCACATAATATTATAATTTTATTATCTCACAATAATAATATAATAATTATATTATCACTTTTAGGATTTAACACATCAACACACTGTTTAGGACAGTGGGTTTGATAATCTACCTTTTGGTCAATGTGTCTAGGTCCAAAGTATCTAGATTGTGTGGAAGGATTTTGCAAGGTATGTACAAATAATTATCACACAAACCTAAATGCACAAGTAACAACAAGAAAGTAATTAGAAATTAGAAATAAACCATCAGCTTTCAGGCCATAAAAGTTTACAGCAACTGTGTTTTGGGTAAAGCGTCCACACTACCTTAGATATTTAGACATGAAACAGTATTCATGCCTCTGCAAGCAAACTCTCACTCTTCTACACTCGTAAGATGTATTTTTCGGATTTCCAGCAGTAATGAAAGTTCAATTATTTTTCTAGTTTTCCACATAGAGATTTGAGCCTTAACTTTCAGATTTCTTCCAGTATTTTCCAAATTTAAGTTGTTTCTGTCTTGAAATTTACAATTTTGTATATTTCGGAAAATTCTCAACTAGGGTTTGAACTTTACAACAAAAATTTCGTAAGTATTTTCTATTTTCAGACTAAAGGTTTTTGTTTCTCGTCAAGGGTTTTTAAACGACGGCTTACAGCACCGGCTACAGCAAAGCTCATAATTGATAATACTCATGTCAAGGCTGGGACTTCAGTCTTTAAGTAATTTTGTAGCTCAAGGCTATTCAACTATAACATTATTTTGTAGCTCATTCGAATGGCACTCAACAAATGTATCCAACTAAAATATACCAACAAAGTTTTGGAAAAGACAAAGCATTAAATAGTCACCATGGATGCATTAGCACTGCAACATAGAGCAAACATCAACCATATACAAAGATCATGTATATCCTTGAAGACCAAGCCAACTGACCATTTGTATGTTGAACAAATTAGTTTGATTCTACACAATAGTGTTAATTTGCACAAAAATGTGTTATACTGCCCAACAAAGAAGTTTCAAATCCATCCAAACCAGAATCCTTCAAAATGCATCAGAGGTTAGAACAACAAAGGATGAGAACAATTTTATCACTCATCAAAATTACACACCTTCATATCACCATGCTCCAAGACATATTAACAAAGCAATTCTAAATTAATTCATTCAAAAAGGATCTTGATAAGTTTTCCTCACCTTTGCATTCATTTGGCCACAACTAGGACATGGACGGCCAAGATGAGGCCAAAGCTCCACCTGCACAAGATTTTGATATTGGCGGTCATCCCTACCCGCTCTCTCCCAAGCTTGAATTTCTTCTTGCACAAATAAGATGCAGCCCCCACCACTGTCAGCATATAAAGATTGCAAAAAACGTTTAGTAATATGAAAACATATTGGAACCAAACCTAACTGGAAACTAGTTATTGAAGACAATTACCTGAAATGTTCATACCCACTTATTGCTTTGCTACACATATAACAAAAATATTCACCACAATTAGAGCAAGTCATCTTGTTGCAGCCTTCTGTTTTAGATATGGCCATCTTGCATCTTGGACATTGTTTTGCATCAGATAGTATCTTCCTTCTGCTGAGCAATTCATTTATAAGTTCCTGCTCCTTTTTCTTCTGGTCAATATGCAACCGGCCTGAACTTTGGCGCTCCTGCAAAAATAGAATGTCGGTCAAACACAAGAATAAAGTCTTTCATTCAACTGCTACCAAAGCAACGAAAGGTACATAAAATTGCTGTCCGTATTAGATTGAACTCTTTTAAATAAACAAAGCTTATTTGGTAATTGAGAGGGAACACAATCTTAAATTCAATTTCAGTTTTGGCATAACATATAATACATTCTAAACCTTTCCTGATACCTTTGGAAATTTGTAGTTATACTAGTACTGCAGGACAACAAATAGTGGAGCATTTCACGAATAACAGCTGGCCCAACACCAATGCCCAATGGGATAAGGAAAACCCTCCTGTCAGCCCCAAAGAGGTGAAAACATATGGCTTTAACATTCACAGACCTCAGGCTATTCCTCCTGCAGTTAGATATGGTTACTGCGGTCAACTGTCCCCAGCAACATCAGTATTACTATTTTCTTCTAGAGACTCTCTCCACATACAAGCTTTAAACCTAAGTTGTCAGTACGGGAACGGGCACAGATACGGGTATGAGAACCTGGTACGTGGGTAGGGTCAAAAAAAATTTGCCCTTGGGTGCGTGGGTTGGGGTACATCCGTGCATGTACACACACACACATATACACACAAAAAAATTGAAGAAATATATAGAATTATAAAACTAAATATGTTTGATAGCATGATACTTCATCATTGGTCAATGCATAAACAAACAATATTAAGTTAAATTCGGCTACATTATAATAAATATAAAAACATTCATGTAGATATGTTTAAAATTTTAATTACACCAAGAGGCGTATTATACTCACATAATGAATTGAAGAATGTTCATCAATAAAAACTCCATGGGATTTAGATTGACGTTCATCTGCTTTTTATATATAAATGATTTTTAGTCGTCTATTTATTTTAAATTTAGAAATTTTATTTTTAAATTATTAATAATTTATTAATATTAAAAACTAAGATATATTATTTTATCAATATTAAAAAGCTAGGCTATATTAAAAAACGTGAGAATGATATGATAAAGATATCCTTAAAAAAGGTTTTTTTTAGTATTAAATAATGAATTGTCATTTAAAAATATCCTTCTTAAAATTGGATTTTATGCATATCCACTTTAATATGTATTTCTATAAGTAAAATATTTTAAATTGTTTTTTTTAATAATCAAAGCAGGTATTTTCACATGGGCAGCACTTCAGGGCAGGATACTCACAGCTGAATGGTTCTAAAAGATTGACTTTGAAGGGCCGTCAATATGTTCTTTATGTGAGAATAATGAAGAATCAATCAACCAAATTTTTCTCAATTGTCTGTTTGCCTAGAAATGTTGGCAGTGGCTATGTGCCAAATTGGGCTGGATATCAGCTCTACCCAATGACATCATGGCTTTATTTCAAGGTTGGCTTAGGCTATATTCTTCAAGTCCGTATGGGAGCATTTGGATCACTTCCCCTTCTTTAATAGTATGTGAATTATGGAAAGAAAGAAATCATAGAATCTTTCAAGAAAGAAGATGAATTGGAAGGTATTGACTAACAAGATTGAGGTTGCAATAGTAGAGGTGATGAATAGTAGGATATTTTCATTTTTCTCTAAGGAGATGAAGTTCTCCAATTGGGATGATAGAGTCAGAAGAAATTGGTATGGCCTGAAGATCCCTCCCTTTATTGGTAGTGGGGGAGAGAAAAGTAGTATTAGTAGAAAGCAGTGTATATGGCTACCTCCAAAGGATGGATGGTTCAAGCTAAATTTTGAAGGTGCCCCTAGAGGCAACTAAGGTATATCAGGAGCAGGCTGCGTTGTCCATTCCTGGAGCGATGATTTAACAGCAAAAATGGCTAAACCATTGGAGGTACATACCAATAATATTGCAGAATTTAAAGCTCTAACAGAAGGTCTTTTCCTATGCAAAGATTTGGACCTAAAGAGATTGGATATAGAAGGAGACTCAACAATAACAATTGATGCACTTAGAATTGGATGCACACCAAATTGGAGACTTAATTATATTCTGGGCAGAGCTATGGAACTACTCATGCATTTTGAAAATGTGACAATCAACCTCATTTACAGAGAATGTAATAATATGGCAGATGAAATGGTAAATTTGGGTGTGGATGGTATAGGCATCAAATAGTTAAATTCAGACCAGAACATAAACTTAACTAACAAGGTGGAAGAGAGGACAGAGTGATAGTTGGCGGTTAGGTTGGAGCTGAAGCTAAAATATTAAAAATTATTTATGATAGGAGCTAGTAAGAATGTCAAATTGAAAAATAAGTGGGAAATATGTTTGTTCGTAGCATAAATTGGATAGGGAAATCCTATGACAAATTGAGCCGTTTGATTAGTCCTATGGCAAATTGAGTCGTTTGAATAAACTTGAATTTTAAAATGAAGCGATGGACTGTAGGACCTATTAAGAATTTCAAATTGAAAAATCGGTGGGAAATAAGTCATTTCACAACATTAATAGGACACGAAAGTCTTATTGTAAATTGATCCATTTGAATAAAATTGAATTTGAAATGAGGGGATGGAGCGTTGAGTCTTATTTCAAACTGTTGTGAGGTTTTCACACCATTGCCCCATTGTAAATGGGGACCCCCCTCTTTTGCAAGCAGTAGGAGTAGTGGTCTTAGGTAGTCTTTGTTGGCGATAGTTTTCAAGTCCCTTGGTCTGGCAAGTGAAGTTTGAGAGTTGGTTTTGGGCAATTATGGCCTACTGGGAAGTCAAGTCTATCTGGAGCATGGGCGAGATTTCTGCTAAATCTTTCGGGAATATGGGATCAAAACCAAAGGATTTGTGATGAAACAAGTTTAAACCCTCTGAGAATCCTTGTTCCAGCTTCAATTTGATCTTAGAAAGTCGAAATAGATTGTGGGAG
>MU227579.1:146874-167319 GCA_018584345.1 Thuja plicata | reverse complement strand
TTGCATATATATATATATATATATATATATATATTCTAGTTCAAAATTTAACATATTGTGCACAGTTAAAATTGCCAAAGTCTACTAAGCAATGCCATCAACATGTATAGAATTTTCTTCTCGTTAATAAAATGCCCAAGTTTGCTTAGTTGTACGAAACAATGTTATACAAATTATTTAAATTATTGAAAAGTAGGACCACTTATTTATGGATACTATTTATGTGTCTTATATTTATTTTTTTCCTTGAAAACATGTGAAGGATCTGTTGAACCATCTGGATTCAAACTCATTACAATCAAAGTCTTCAGATCGCTTGAGAAATAACAACATGCTTAGCTGGGGGTGATGATATGCTCAATAATTCTCTACTTACTATTTATTTCCCTATTTTTAAAACATTCTTCTACTCATTTCTATTTGATATCTCTCAATGTATTTTACTTAGATTTTTTAAAATATAGGTATGGTAGTTAAATTTTATTAATATATAAATAATAAATGTATTAAACAAAAAAGATGCACAATACAACAAAGTTAGAAATGAAGGCCACAAAGCCAAGGGGTTAGAACATGATAAGAATATAGCTATGCAGACAAGCACATACACAAATCAGACTAACACACAACAAACAAACTAAAATTTTAGAGTCAGCAAAGTTAAAGAGACCTTTATGTAAAATGTTGTATCAGTACTATGCGTTGTCCCCAAAATGCAATGGAAATACAAACATAGAGGAATTCTAAAAAGAAGAGAAGAATGTAGTGATTGATTGCTTCAAGGAAGAATGCAACCAAAAGACATGGAAGAAACCAATGTCAAAGATACAATACATGACTCGGGCACTAGCTTGCTCTATCACTAAGGGTCATCCAGATGATCATGATTAAAAGGGTACATCACCGTCTAGCAACCTGTGTTATGCTAGGTGATCAATGATTAGTAACACCAACCCCGTTGCGGAGGAAAGCAGCTCCCAAAAAAAGATATTTCACGATCTAGCAAGTTGTGTTATGTTAAGTGATCAATGATTAGTAGCACCAACCCTGCTGCAGAGGAAAGCAACTACCGAAAAAACAATAGGTCACAGTCTAGCAAGTTGTGTTATGTTGGGTGATCAATGATTAGTAGCACCAACCCTGTTGCGAAGGAAAGCATCAACCAAAAAAGATGCTCAGTAGAACCAAATTCATATGGAACAGGGCCACTACCAATAGAGATAAATAGACCTAAGTTTCGATATCTGGTTATGGAGGAGAGCCACTACAAGCAAGATCGATTTTGATAACTCCCACAGAGTGCAATATAAGATACCTGCCACAACAAGAAACAAGCGTATAGTCGCCACAACGAGCAAGAGATTGGCGTGTACCATTGTTGGTGAAAAAGAGATATGTGCCATTGTGGGCGAAAAAGAGATAGGGTAAGAATGCTTAAATGAGTGGAATATATATTCCCCCCTCCCCTTAAAATTTTAGCATATTTACTATGCTGATATTGTAAGGAAGAGAAGAATAAGAAAGAAGAGAGGGAATCCTCAAGAGGGTTGTACACCTCTCAAAACAAGTTGTCACTTGCCCTCTAGCTATAGGGGAGGGCAAGCATGCTAGAGACTAATTGTGTTACTACCATAGATAAAGTATAGTTGCATGCAACATTGTACCACCATGAATGACAATTACAAAGAAAGCTACAAGTGTCACATAGTGAGGAGTGACACAATAGAACAAGGGAGGTTGAAGAACCTCATGAGAAAATGCCTAGCATGTAGAAAGGACAAGACAAAAGTGAACCTCAATATCACTTGTCATGCAAAGAAGAAGAAACAAGTGTATCAATAAATGGAAGATGGATGACACCTGATTCCTGAAGTTGTTTTATTTTATCCCTTATGGCCTTACATTTACTAGTGGAATGGCCAAGCACTTGATGGTATGCAAAGAAAGAATATTTTGTTTTATCATGGTTATGGAATTTTTTGTGTAGGAGGAAGAAAAATCAAGTGGGCTTTGAGAAGCCGCAACAAAATATGCTCTTGTTCAGATAAAGAATGAGGAGCAGGAAGTAACCCTTTCTTTTATGGAGAAAGCCTTAATGCTCACAAGAAGAAGACAAAGAGACACCAAATGATGGAGGAGGGGTTGAAGACAAAGGAGAAGGCTTGTAATCTAAACCCCTCGCAAAAGAACGTGATTTATGTTCCAAAGGGATCTTAACACCTTGTTCCATGCGCCCAAGACTATTTCCTTTGTATCCATATTTAGAAAGAATATTGAATCTTAGATTCTCTTGAGTTGAGCAAGCAAGAACATTAAGATTGGTGTGAGCAAGAGAAGAGGAATGATTCAGAATATTCCACTGGGATAACTACTTTGCATCTTGTGGTTCATGAATTTCCTCTTTTAGAGAATCCATTGAAAGCTCAAATCGTAGAGGTAGATGGGATAGTTGAGCGCACACTTGGCGGATCATCAACTAGTGTTAATACCTACAAATGTAGAGGGATTCATAAGTAATTTCGTTGGGCTCTTGGACATCTGTGGAGAGTTTGAGGAGTTATCTCTTCTAGAGGCTCACATGGTGGAGCTTACATTTTTTGGACCAGCCTATGAAGGAGCATATATGGATGGGGGAATTGGTGATTCAGCTTGGTTTGAACATATGGACATTCTGGGAGAAGCTATTGTTACACATCTACCTCATTAAACATTATTGGAGTATGGAGCTGTTCAATTTTCAAGGAATGAAGAGTGCATGATCAATGATCTTTATGTTGAGTGGCATTACTAGAAGTGAATGAGTTTCGGCCAAGCCTTCGTACATGGCATGATAAAAGCATGCCTTCGTACATGGCATGGTTGTCTTTCGGATACAGCAGCTGACTGGGGGAGTTGGAGAGGATTGTATCATCCCTCTCTTATTGGAGGTTGGCTTATTAATGAACTCCCATCATCCATTGTCATTGAAGGTACTTATTGTTTCACTTGGAGTGAGGTTCTTAGTCCAATAGAGGCTGTCCTGATTCATAACAGCAGCATATTGCATATTGTCATGATTAATTATGCACTTAGGATGATCATTGTTCACATCCTCGGGAATTCATACAGATTTAGATGGACATTGGGCATTGGGGGCATGATAAGTGACATCTATCCCTCCACTTTCCGTTGGTGTAAGAGTGTGGTGTTGTGTGGGGCCCAATCTTTATTTTTGGCCGACTATTTTAAAGTTTGGCATTTTTTTCGAATTTAAAAAAAGTTTCTGCATACAATCAGTGACCCAGATAGTCGCAGCATTAAAGCTTAGGCAGTTTACATACAAAATTTATCTAAATGTCAGTATATCTGATCCAGATAGAGTTTATAAACGAGTACTAAGCATTAAGAAAGAGTCTTAAACAACATAAGGCTGCCAACAACATAGACTTATCTAGTAATTATCATCATTGTTATTGTCTTCTTCTTCTTCATTCTGCTCTTCAGCCTCCTCAACTTCCTTTCCTTTGCCTTTATCCTCCTCCTTAGGTATGTTCTTGCTGACTTGAAAGGAATCCCAGCCTGGAAAAGCACTGTGGGAGGTGAAATACTTTCCCAACTCGAGTTGTAGAAATTCTGGTGTGTGGCTTCCATGTATCTAATAGCTTCATCCCTCTTGATCTGGTAATTGTTAAGGCCCTCCTTATAATATGTTCTCAAAGTCCAAATATTCATTCTGAAATTTCTTGTCGATCTTCCTCAAGTCCTATGGTCAATAGTCTGCATCCTAAATGTCACCCTTAAAGATGGGGGAATCTCCCATAATCTTCATGAACCTATCTGCAATCAAGGTAAAGGTGAGTCTACAGAATGACTCAGCAAGGATTCTCTTCTAGCCTTGGTAGTTCTGATCATTTCTCCTCTTTCATAAAAACCACAAAATTTCATTGGACAGGCTTAACCAAAACAGACTGCCATTGACATTCAATCCTTTAACATGACTGGACAAACATTCAAACCAAGAAATACAGTTAGAATCATTCCAACCATCAATATTGCCCATAGACATTTTCCAAATACTAACAGCAAACTTGCCATGAAAAAAGATGCGAGGAACTTCCTCTGAAAGGCCGCAAAAAAGACAAGGTAACTGATTAGAATTAATAAGTTTTTGCAACAGCAATCGCCACCTGAAGCGAGCTTTCTTCGGTTCAACTTTGTTAGACCAACAAGTTTTCATGACTTTAGACCACTCTTTCTTATCATGACTCAAGTTCCAAACTCTATTAAAATGACTGAACACACAAGAATTAGGGGTTAATATCCTATATAGACAGTTGGTCTTAGACTTAGGAGAGGAGATCCATCTAACCATTTAAAATTCTGGTAATCATCATTGTTCTCTATCAATTTAATTGGATTCTTCAGCATTTTAAGGGCTTTCTTACTAACAAAGAATGTTCTTGCTGTTACTATCCAGCTTCAAATCAGATCGCATTTCCTCCCAAGATTTAGCCATATTATTATGAAAGATATCTTTGATCATGGATCTTCCTTTACTGTTCCATTTCCAGGTCGAATAGTCATGTAAAAGAGCCAAGGGTTTATTCTTATGCATCACATTCCACTACAATGACATATAGCCAACTGCTTTATTTTGGTCCTCAATGATGGCTTCTTCACCCTGAGTTCTATCTCTACATAGCTTCCAAGCCCTCCATATGCTTAAAAAGACCTTAGATCATAATGGCATTACACTAAATTTTCCAAACAATACATCTTGAATATGTAAATTTGTCTAATGTCTCGCTTTGTTTGGTACTGCCTTTTGGAGGTTGGCCCTAATCAAGACTTTCCAGGGTTCGTTGCCATGAATGGCTTTAATTATCCATTTGGTAGCAAGAGCTACCCCTTGCAACCTTAAGTCCTTAAGACCAAGACCACTCTCATATTTGGCAAGGTAGTACTATTCCCATTTTACAGCACGTCTTCTCTTATTTCCTTTACCATCAAACCACAAATACTGTCTAATGAATTTCCGCATTTTATTACTTTGACAGATGCAAAGAACCAAACTAAAGCAAAATAGATTGTGCAGGAAGAGAGGATATTTTGACAAACCTGGAATCTGCCCGCAGGTGGCAAGTAATTCCTATTCCACTTCCCAAGTTTTCTTTCAATCTTAGAGCACAACCTCTACCACATATTAGGAAGAGAGGGAGAAACAGGGAAGGGAACACCCAAGTACTTTACAATCCTACTCGGACCTCCCCATTGCCATCCAAAAGCGTTAATCCAATCGAGGGGGGTGTACCCTCCCAAGTTAATAAAATAGATTTGCTTTGAGATAATTTAGAACCAGAGGCATAGCAGAAAAAATTCAATCAGTCCACCAAATTCTTAATATTATCAATCTCTAGGGAAGGAAACACTGCAAAGTCTTCTGCAAACTGGATGTTGATTAGAGAAGAATGGTCCAAAAGTGTAAATCCTCTTAGAATAGGCCCACGCATCAAATCTCTAAGAGCATAAAAGAATGACTCTGAGCTAATAACAAACAGGGCAGGAGCTAATGGGCAACCCTGTCTAATAGATCTTGCACGTGAGAAAATTTTTATCAACTCCCCATTTATATCTACTTGAGCATTAGCATCCTAAAATAGTACTTTCACTATTTTGCAGTACGAGGGTGGAAATCCAATAGCTTCCAGCACAATAAATACAAGCAACCACTCCACCCAATCATTAGCTTTCTCAAAATCAAGCAGTTGAATCCCTACATTATGCTTACTAATTTTACCCTAATTGAGCGCTTCCCAACGTGTGATTAGATTTTCCAGTATATACCTTCCTTTGATGAACCCAGTTTGGGTTTTACTGATAATTTTAGGTGGAATGTCAGTCAGCCTCTTGGCTAATGCCTTTGCAAGGATTTTGTATGAAACATTCAAGAGAGTGATTGCTCTCCAAGTCCTAATATTGCTCGTCACCTTCTTTGGGTAGAAGTTCGATGATGCCATTATTGATCTTTTCTCCTAGTGAACCCTTCTCAATAGTTTGCTTATGCACTTCCATTGGGTCACCCACCACCCAATCCATATTAGCTTTGCAGAATTAAATAGGTCCATCAGCTCCTAGAGACTTACTCTTTTGAAAGGATAGGATAGCTTGAGTGATTTCATCCTTGGTTAAATCTCTGCCCACACTATTGACTGTTTCCTAATTTATCTTCTTAGGAATGATTATTCTGCACAGTCCTTGAGCATCTTGACATCTGGTACTTTGATCTTCAATTGTAAACAAATGCTTATAGAAATTATCAAATATCTTTTTGATCTCTTCATTGGAGTGCCACTAATTGTCTTCAAATAGAATCAGTTCAATAGTTTCCACTGCAAATTTAGATCTCGGAATGTTAAAAAAGTATTTGCTTACTCTATCTCCATCTTTTAGCCAGTTGAATTTGGCCCTCACTCTGGCTCCCTAAGCCCTAATAGTTTGAAGCTTCCTTAAGTTGTGTTGTCTCAACTGTTGTATAATGATGCAAGCATACAACTAGAAATGGAATTAGTAATGCCAAATATGTTGTTGGAGTTTTTAGAAAGATATTCTAAATTAGTTTTAGTGGTTTTACTAAATTTTCATAGATGGCAATTTAGATGTTTTAGAAATTTCTTTATTGGTCATGCAGTGAACTATTGTGTTTTTAGAGGCTGCAACCTATATAAAAGACTGCCTTCTTGTATTGTTTAACTTTATGTAGATCAAAATACAGCCTCTATATTGAGGTGTGATGTAGTAGATATTGAATAAAAGAAGAAAATTGGTGTTAAGTTTATTTTGGTGTTTTGTGTTGAATTTTAAATCTACAAAGTGATATCAGAGCTGGTCTGGACCTAACTCCCTCACGGGAGGGCTCAGGATCTAGGACTATGAGTGTGATCTTTTGAGACTCTCATATGTATGTTTGAAGATTGCAACTATTAAGGTTGTTGATGAGGTTATCAAGTTATTAGCTGAAGCAGAAGCATGAAGAATTGACATGTAGAGATCTTAGCATCAAAAGAGTGAGGTTGTTGGTGTTTGTTGTTGCACTAAGAGGTTCATGTGAAGAACTTGTGTGAGTAGTATAATAACTGTATTGTAAAAAAAGTGTGAAGATTGTTGAGGAAAGATATGCATAAGACATGGTTAGGAGCTGTGCCACCAATCAGTGTGAGAGGTGATTGAAGATGAGGTGTTATGCGATGACCTCGCCCATATGAACAATATAGTTTGCATTTGGCAAAAGTTTGTATAAGGTAGGCATTGTTGTAAGAAATGCAACATGAGGTGAGACCCTTTCGGCAAATTAATGGAAGTCGACAAAGAAATGGCTGTCAATTTCAGATTAAAGTCCAATTTTGTTTAACTTTGGCATAGATCCTTCAACAGTGTGTAATGACAGTCAACAAGAAGTTGTGTGCAAATGAAGTGTCGTGAGTTTTCTCTTTGTTAGAGAAAGGAGGGGAAAAACTTATGATCTCTAATTAAGGAGAGAGATTGGCACTTCTATAAGACGTGTACCTTGTGGGTCTATAAGATCTGGTATAACAGTGATGACAATTTTGCAGAGTGAGTTGCATAGATTCAGTTTGTGAGTCCGCTTAGCATCAAGGGGAAGTATGTCGGATAATGATCCAAGCATGCAACTAGAAATGGAATTAGTGATGCCAAATATGTAGTTGGAGTTTTTAGAAAGATGTTCTAAATTAGTTTTAGTGATTTTAGTAAATTTTCATAGATGGCAATTTAGATGTTTTAGAAATTTCTTTATTGGTCATGCAGTTAACTATTGTGTTTTTAGAGGCTGCAACCTATATAAAAGACTGCCTTCTTTTATTGTTTATGTAGATCAAAATGTAACCTCTTTATTGAGGTGTGATGTAGTAGACATTGAATAAATAAATATTTTGGTGTGTTCAATTTATTTTGGTATTTTGTGTTGAATTTTAAATCTACATCAACTTCATCTCATTATTTAACTCCACATTTTCAGGGTTGTCTTGCAGCTTCCTTTCAATTTTGATCAACTTATTTTGCAGGGAGAACTCCATTTTTCTCCTCCTTATAGCATTCCTTTACCTACGATTCTCAATAGTCTCTAAAGATTATCTGTGAGGATATTCCAATACTCTATATTCCGTCAATAGAATCTTGTTGTTCAAGCAGTTCAGTGTTCAATTTGAACAGGCCTCTTGATTTGAGTATTGGACTGGGATCCTTATTATTTACAAGTATATTAGCCCTAAAATGTTGATGATCAGACAGTGCTTAGGTTCTAACTGCACACTATTCATATTTTCATTACTGTGAAAACAGAAGAAATTCTTGTCAACATATAATCTGTCCAATCTACAATACAATCTTTTTCCTGCCCCTTGGTTGTTACACCAAGTAAACCAAATACTTTTACTATCTTTCTTTTGCCCTTCCAGTGGATCAAATAATTTGTGCATCTTTTTCATCATGTCCCAAAAGAACTACTCATTTCCTTTCCAACTCCAAGGTTTACCATCTAATTTTTCATCTTTGTGTTCAGTCATATTGAAATCTCTTGCCACAATCCATGGGATATTAAAACGGGATTCTACCATCCATTGCCTCAGGTCAATTCTTTGTTTAAAGTCATTAGAGGCATATATAGCACAAATTCAAAGCTTTGCATTGTCTTTCTCAATTTCTAACTGCATACATCTATTACATGGGGAGCACTCTGATCTTTTAATTTCATTGGCCCATTTGTTGTTGGCAAGGATGGCTATGCCTCCTTTCTCCCTACCATGGTTGGTATGAAAAGCAACCGAATATTTCCATATGAATGTCAAGTTATTGGACAACTGAAAACCTACTTCTTTCACATCCGGAATTAGCAGGAGATCAAGATCCTTGTTTTGATTACAAAGGTCCCTTAACACATATTTTCTATCAGGGGATTCCAGTCCCCTTACTTTCTAACTGATGCATCTTATCATGGAGCTGGTTCAGGGTTTTAATTTTCTCATTTTTGTATAACCTTTCAAAACAGTCTGGTAGACCTTTTCTCCCAATTTTTGGTCACTGTTGGTTCGAATAACTGTTTTTCTTTTCCTTTTAACCCCCCTTTTGCTAACATCAACGTTTCCTTCTTTATCAGAGTCCCTGCATAAGGGATTAAAGTAATTTAGAGAAACTATTCTATTTTTTGGGCTTACAGTCAAAGGGGATACCTTCTGAATCAATTGAGGTATTCAGATCTAAAGGCTCTGATATGAGAGGGCTTAAGCTAGCCTCTTCAACGTTGGAGACAAATATCATTTCACTGTATTTCACTGTCTTCCTCCTTTAGTTTTTCAGTTTGACAACCTCTACCTCAACTTCGAGTGTTACACCATCAGGGCCTAGTGCCTTTGCCTCATCTGAAGGGTCAGGTCCTATGTTTTTTATAGCTCGGGCTGGAATCTGTTCTTTCAGTTTAACAAGTACAAGTTCCTGTGCGTTTTTCTTATGATTAGGGTTTCCATTGTCAACTGGCTTTTCCCTAACCCCATCTTTTATTACATTTTCTTCTGTTATTACTCATTAAAGGGCAATCTTTTTTAATGTGTCCATCATGTTAAAACAAAAAACAAGAACTAAGGCTTCCCAAAGCTTCAATTTCACACCTTAACAGCTTGTCCTTAAGAGAATTTCAATAATCAAGAATGTCAACACCCTCATTAAAAGAAATCAAGATTCTAGCATTCATGTGTGACAGAGAAACCCTCAACTCCTCAACTTGGAAGGGCTTTCCAATGGGTTTAACTTTACACAAATGGGCCCTGGGGAATGAAAGTCCAACATTGAATATGAACATTTTTTAAGCAAATCGTCTAGGCGTGTAGCAGAAAAGGATTTATTTTTTATAAACATCCGGTGACCAGGGTATTAAACAGTGACTTACCTATATTCCAAAACTTTTCATCAACATTTTCTTTCGCAAAGTATGATTTTTCAAGAATGTGATAAAAAGCCCTTTCTGAATCATTCTAAAAACGAGGCAAGGATGCCCATTTTCTTACCTGACACTGTTCATTCATTCATCAAAAAACCTTCTTGCTAGTAAGTTATTGTAATGAAGACATACAAGAAAGGGAAGTATTTTTAAGTCTATTTTCTTCCTTACTCAAGGCACCGACCATTACCTGATTTGCAGAAATTCTCAAAACCCTTGGCTATAGAAGTCCCTTACTCCCTTCGATTTGGACACCACGGACTCCTCCTTTGGCTCCGTAGGTGCCTGGACTGTTTCCTCCAACCCCCACATTAATCACTTCTTCTAGCGGTTCCACAGGTTCTTCTTCTCGCAGCACTTCTTTGAAAGTTTTTTGACTTCTATCCTTTGCAATTTGCTCAAAACTCTCACAGCTTTCCTTCTCTCCGTCGTCAATCTTCTGGCCACTGTCATTATGCACTCGCACAAACAATCAAATCATCTGTGCAAGCGATCAACCTAACCCTAAGTGTACATTGCAAACACACTCAATTCAAAAACCAATTCAATGAAAAGCAAACATATACAAGCAACACAGAAAAGACTTGACAGCAGGCAGAATCAAAGCAAGCACAACCACCAAGGCAAGCGCGAGAAGATCAATAAAGGGAGCCTGCAAATGTATTGAGAGAATATTTCCTCTCACACTTGCAGAGCCCCGTTTCCTTCAAATTTCTCAAGTTTGGCATTTGAAATCTTTTACCGCAATAACATGAAGTGAGTTCCATATTTATTCAATGTTGGCAATTGATATTTGAAATCAGGGCTTTGAGTATTTTTTTGGATATTATTAAAGGAGCTGTTTCGATTAAGAGGAAAAACATTAAGGTTTCGAGTATTATTGTGGAAACACAAGATTGAATTAAGAGAAATATTAAAGTTTCTCCCATGCCTGTGCGAGCGGTTTAGTTTCTTAAGCACCAACCCTGATATGAGTATGAGTTGAATTTTGGACAGCACGGGCATTTGTTGGCACGGTTCCACAAGTCAAAAGGCTGCAGGGGCAATTGGGGTTTCCTTCTTATTTTAGCCGCTGATATTGGAAGATTGGGCATATAAGTCAAAGCTGATCAGTAATAACTCTTCCATCGAATGTATTCTAGTTTTCAAGAAAGAACTGAAACCAACATTGTTATGGCTAAAAAGGTCACACTTGCATTGTAGTAAGTTTCTGTTGTTCTGCAATTATTGCTGTTCATTTTGCTTTATATCAATTCCAACCCCGTTATTGCATGCATCAAATAAACAAACATATCAAGTCTGCAATTTCTGGAACAGTAAACAGCAGTACTGGAAATTTGAGTAATTCAGAAATAGGTGTTTATGGTAAAGAAAGTGAAGGTATCTCGTTAGGGACTTTTCAAAATTGTAGATTAGGAAGAGCTTGAGATAGGTCATTATCATTCTTGTGATTTCTTAAGTTTTAAAGTTGTCTTCTTGGAGATTGGAGAACTTTGAGATTATGGAAACAAGTTTGAAGGAGGAACCATTCTGAACAAGATCTTTTGAAGAGGTAAGTCCTCTTTACTCTTGTTTTGTTTTTACCCTACTGGATGCATATGTGTGTGGAAGAAGGAAGGAATTAATCCCTTTAGAAGTGTTGGATAAGAGTTTGTGCTTACTTTTGTAAGTTTTAATGTCTTATTTATGGTGATGTGTGTGTTGTGGAGCAAGAGTGCTCCCCACTTAGTTATGGAATTTGTGTTTGAGACTAATCCCTTCCTACTTGGTGTGTTTTGCTCTGTTTTCGATTCCTTGGTTTTAGCTCTTTCTTTGGGATTGAACAAAAGCCATGTATTTGAAGTTGAGAAATGCTTCTTTGTGGGAAGCATGTTGGAATGAGTTTGAGACCCAATTGTGAAACTTGCTTAGGGTATGAGTCCCTCTTGGCTTCCACTTTGATGAACCAAAGACTTGGTTCTATGTCCGAACTCCTCTTCTTGTGCAAAGTTGTCCATATCCTTGATTTGCTATGATTGCTGTGAAATTTGATTCTTACATGGTTCTCCTAGCTTGAATGTTGTTTTGCTTTGTGCAAGTTGATTCCCTTTTTACTACAGTATTATGAGCATTAAATGTATTTGAATGAGTTGAAAACTTGTAATTCATTTAGAAAGAAGATTGAGATCTTTCCCTTGAGCATTGCAAATCCATGTTTTGAAATTTCGGTGAAGAATTATAAAGTGGACACTATTCATAGATTATTTCATTTTGGATTTTGCTGAGATAAATTGTAAGAGGAATGTTTGTAAATTGAAAACTTGTGATAGGGTAAATTTAGAGTAGAATGGAGTTCATGGCATTAGATCTAATGAAGTAATTTGCAAGTTGTGATGAAAACTATGTTTTAAATGAAGTTTTAAGTCGTTTCCTATAGTTCGTTTATGGTCTAAACTATATAAATTCTCATACTCTATACCTATAAAACAATTCTAGAAATTTAGATTTTCTAGAAGTTAGTATTTAGTCAACTTTACCCAAATTGTAGTCATGTTTACCACAATGCAGTCCCAACCATACTAGTGCAATAGTGTCCACTTTGATGCAGTAGTGACATGGAATTAAATGGGCATAGAAAACAATTATTATTAGAGCTCTGTTATATTTACTACCTTTATGCATTCATGTGAAATGGGATACCTAAGGAAACTTTATCTCCATATAGTTAGGAAAATATATGAACGTCCATTTTGAGAAATGATGTCTTATGAACCCATTTGCTTAGGCTTATCTGTTTGAATAAAATGATTGAAGACTCTCTCTCTCTCTCTCTCTCTCTTGATGATTTAGTGATTATATTAAATGTATTCATGGACTATATCTTAGAAAATTAGCCATGTATTCTTGTAATCTAGATTCTTCTCTCTTGTTTAAAGGAAAGAGTACAATCCTGAACCTTTATGATGGACAACCTCTCTCTCTCTCTCTCTCTCTCTCTCTCAGTGATTATATAAAATGTATTCATGGACTATATTTTAGAAAATTAGTCATGTATTCTTGTAATCTAGATTCCTCTCTCTTGTTTAAAGGAAAGGGAACAATTGTGAATGTTTATGATGGACAACCTCTATCCCCTATCTCTTGGTTGCATTGGAAGCTAATGAAGGCAACAATTGTTTCAAGTATATTTAAGAAAAGGGAATACCGGATAAGTGAATGTTTGAAACTAGTAACACTATCTTTTATTTCTCTTTTCTATTAAATAAATGTTAGTCCCTTGTTGAAATAGTGTGAGTGGAAGTATGTAATGTCCACTTTTTGGGATTGCCCTAATTTTTGCCCTAGAATCAAATTTCATTAAAATAAGAATTGTAGGACGGTTAGAGATATAACTTTACCAATTAAAGCACCTTTTAACGAGGTATATCCTGATTTAGGTCCTGCAATCACCAAATACGGACAAGTGCATGTATACAACTGATTATATGGTTAGTATCTTGTAAGTAAATAAAAAATATGCAGATCTATCCTGGAGTTAGATAACAACATAATCATAATATTCTTAGGCATATGGTAAGAAAACATTTATAGCATCTCAGCTTTTATGGGCCATGGCCCATAACCATCGTTAGGACTGAAAAAGAAAGACATGATGAGGTGCCCTTTTTGTCACTGCCCTAGGCCCAAGGGCAGATACTTGTCCCCCTTGGCCCCATACCTTATGGGGTTGGGGTACCTAGCGGAATCATTATGTCGTTCTCCTTCATCATTCTATCTCATTCCCTTCACATGGCTAAGGTCCTTTAACTATTGTATAAACTCTACCATATGGGTTGGGGGAAAGATTACAATAGGGCGCCCTTAACTCAACCCTAGGCCCAAGAGCGGAATCTCTCGTCCCTCTTGGCCTCATACTTCATGAGGTGGTGTACCTAGTGAGGCCTCACCATTCTCCCATACTGACCTTCCCTTATATCCCATAAGGCTGATTATTATCATTGGATTGTACTTTCACATCATACAAGTATAGGTTACACATATATTCTTTGATTAATATAGAATCTGATTACAGTATGTGAATTATGATCTCACTGTATTTTATATACCTTTATAACTTATCATATAACATGCAAATTCTTCTGTTTATGTGTGTCTATATATATATCTTCCAAATATATAAATATATGTATATATATATTTCATTTAATTAGTGTGCAGACACATATAATATATATACAGTTTATCTAGATTTACATCAGATCTAGTGCAGTAATTTACACATAAGATATTATAATGTACAGTCATATATATATAACAGTGATATGAATGTTCAGATTTATAAACAGCAACCGAATATCCTGTGCTCAGAAACTGATAAACTGGTCTTACCTTCGTTCCTCTGATTCCCGTGTTAGCCTGCAGGAATCCTGAGCTTTAGACTTCCCGTTTTTGTCCTTTTCCTCATGCCACTTTTGAGGTAAATATTCTAGAGAATATATACCTCCCCTTGGTTGGGGAAGAGACTCCCGTGAGACTGACTTTTCCCTAAATCGCACCTTTACTTAAATATTTAATCATTATTAAATGTTAAATAATAAAATATGTAATATTAAATATTCTTAAATATTTAATATTAAATTTTCTAATAATAATGAAATATATATTAAATATGTAATCATCATTCAATTAATATTAAATATTAATCAATCAATTATATTTAGTTAATATTTTAAATAATTATATGCGGCTTAAGATATCAATGATCAATAAAATATATATTAAATGTGTAAACATCATACTAGTTGGTATTAATCAATTTATCTAGTAAGTATACGAAATGATTAATATTAATTAATTAAATATAATTAAATGTATTATTAGGGGGATATGACAAAGTAGTCATCCCTCCTTTTTATCTAGTACTCTAGAGGAGTGATCATCATGAGGGTACCACCCCCTTGTTCACATCAAATGTGATGATGTCATTCATCTTATAGCATGCCTCTATAGTGTAGGGTGTCTCACATGGCGCCACCCAATATTTCATCTTCTTTTCTCTTCCCTTTGACTTTGCACATTGCCAACACATTCTTCCACACATGTTAAGTGTAAGATGAAATTGCATGTGGTGACAACACCTATGCATGCTTATCACATTACCATTTGTGTAGTGTTTTTGTGTTGAAAAACAGTACACAAATGATTGGATATATATAATGTTCATGCATTGATTGATGATATGCCATTTTATACACTCAGACATCATGTTGCATTAGATACCCACCAATGCTCCTAAAATCTAAAATACAAACAATCTCAAACTTACCAAGCATCATCTAGTAAACAAATATTCTGAAAGAAGTGCAATCTTGTTGCAGATTTCACCTCAAGAAAACAAAAGGGGTCTACTACATTTACAAGAATAACAAAAGCACCTGTAATATGCGAAGCCGCATTTCTGGGCTCATACAAATTTGGCCTACATGTCGACGGTCTCGGCAGAGACTGCAAAAACTATAGAAACATTTGGCACATTGTGCATGATTGTCTTCATCCTCCAAGCATGCTGCCTCACAACGAGGACAATATACAACATCTTCCATTGAATCTAATGTCTTCTGTAAAAGCAAGGATTCCCACCTTTCAAAAGCCTCATCCCCAAGAAAGCGCTTTAATAAAGCAGGCGAAATAGAAACTCCACACTTCGGATCTGGACAATTCAGCTTATTGACAGTGCCATCTTTGACATGAACATGTGAGTACATTTCCATGCACTTCCAACAAAAGATGTGTTGACATAGTAATTTCACAAACTCCGTCCCTGCATAAGCAAATAACCATAAGCGCAAGCCAACCAGCATATTTATGTAACTTAGACTACAAAATATGGATCACAAGAAAGCAAATGCACACCTGGATATTGATTGAAGCATATATTACACACATGCAAAGTGTTCCGGAATACTTCATTATTTTTTGCATCATTGTATTGCATTAGTCGAGGAATATCAACATCTGGAGTGGAACATCCTGAAATTGCTCTCCAATCTACCTTGGCCTTCACGCCATATGGATCTAATAATACCTCATGATTAAATCCCAGTTCTGAAAGAGAAAGGCTGTGTAGCCACTCTGCCCATTTATATAATACTACTTGGCCTGAATCTTCAAACCAAATATTGTCCAAGCACTTACAAAGCTTTGCAATACTAACAGAATCCAACCAGTAAGACAAAATTGCATATTGTGGAGGCATATCATAAGGGTATGCTTTAGGAAGAACACACACCAATACAATGGGAGGAAGATGCTGAACACTGAATGTGTACTTGTTTTCAACAAAAGGGTCTTCTCTTAAGGAAGATCTGTTGTTGTTTCCACTAGGTTCGCGTCTATTAGAAAATGGTGCAAGGCATACTGTAATTAAAATATTCTCAGGAATCTCAATATGAATAGATATCTGCAAAACAATGGTAAAAAATATTAAGACTCCTCCATTACCTCAATCATACGGCAGAAACTTACACATTTGCAAACCAGCTAACCTTGAGTGCACACGGGCTGTCATCTTCCCTATCAAATACCATTACGTCATCCCCATAAATCGCCTTCAAGGCTAGTAACTGTTGTGAAGAAACCCAGTAAAAGAAAATATAAATTAAGAACACATCTAAGAAGTAAATCAATATACAAATGTTTCTACAATTCAAATGAACAAAAACAAAATAGAAAAGTTACTGCAGATTACTTTTAGTTTTTAATTAAAAACTTGAAGAAAATAGGAGCCTAGGAAAACCGTGTAAATAGTAAATCAACATTAGATGAGGAAGGATGGTAGGTCCCAGTTCAAGTTGCAATGCAATTTGAGAATTGTAAATAAACTAGGAAGATGTTAATGAAAGCCACAAAGAGGAATTAGTTTGTGTACATAATGTAGGGTTAGTTTTTCCATATGCTAGCTGAAAATGATTAGATGGAACAATTAAGTCCAGAACAATTGAATATGGTTCCACATTGCAGACTATTTACAACACTAGCTGGAATGATTAGACACAGCAGCATGTGTCGAAGTGACCAAACCATATAAGTGCGGCACAACATGTCTCCTTTGCACAAAACTTCTGAAGATGAAAATCTAATGTTAAAATATGTCAATGAATCTCTGGAAGCACATGGAATCAAATCATATGGCTGCACACAATAGATCAAAGGCAACTTTATCATGGTGCCTAAAATCTGAACTCACTCACAATTTCAAAAGGGTGAACACATGCACAATTGTTGCCAATATCTTCAAAAGATAAATTTTTGACCAAAAAAATTAAGCAATAATTGAATATCACCAGAACAAAACAAAATTCAGTAAGATGTTAATACATTTACACCAGTGATATAAGAAATATGAGCTGATTTTGAAGCCAAGGCAATGTGATTCTTAAAGGTAGGCTGGACTGTATGAAGAGTTGAACTGAAGCCATACAGACTGCAGTTGAGAAAAGTTAGTCCACAGCCATGTAAATATTAGAGTAAACACAAGCCAGAGTCTTGTAAATGTAAGACTAGAAATAAGCAGAAGTTAGAAGATGGTCATACAAAGTTAGATTGAAATTCAATAAGTAAAGGAATTTTAAAATATTACATTTCAGCTTATAGCCGAAATTAGTGGAAATAATAGATATGATGTTTCCACAGTCCATGTAGTAATTAAGAAAGATTCTGATTAAAAACAGTGTATGTGTTTTTTACATTGAAGTCTTAGGATTATACTATGTAATCCATCCAAAAAAATTGACTACTTTTTAATTTCCAGGAAAGCATTTATTGAATTGATATTGTTCAGTGGGTATTTTGAAGCACTTACCTCGTCTTCTTGTTCTTGATAATTTATCTCAATTTGTGATTCAGACAGCTCAGGTTCAACCAAAGAAAGCTTTTTCAATTGTTTTACAACAGAATATATATCTCTTTGCTTGCATTCATCTTCTTTGGAAATACTTGAATTGCAATTGTCATTAATCGCTGAGCTATCCTCAACTGAAACTTCAATATCAGACATAACTTTAGCTTGGTCATTCTCTGGAACACTCCCTGACGAAGCTGCCAGCAAACTTTCAGGAACATTGCATTTTTTACCTTCCCTTGAAAAATAACCGGACTGTCCTGAAATGTTGCTTTCTAGTGAATCCTGCTGGACTGTATTACATCCAAAAGATTGGGCGTCATTGCTTGAGAGAGATGAACTACGTGGACTTCTCACTCCATTTGCAGCTTTATTTCTTGATGTTTTCTTTAATTCCAGCCCTCCTGCTTGCTCCAGACCTCTATCTATAAACTCTGTCAATAACAACGATGTGAATTTTTCCCCATGATAAATCTCATTCTGCAATTGTGGCTTGTTCTCTGAATCTGAAGTCAATTGCTTTTCCAGAAAACTGTCATTTTCTGCAGATCCCGTGCTCCTAGAAGGGGAAGGAAGAGTTCTCACCGCCCACTCTCCAGGAACTTCTTTATTTCCATGCTTTCCCTTTTTGCCCTTTTTACTACCGGACATTTAACCAATAATGAAATCACCTTAAAATGTTAATGAGAGGTGACTGAGAGTTTAATATAAACTCAGAAATCAAATTTTAATGTTTTTACCTGTTTCAAAGATATACAAATTACAGTCAATATCTCCAATCCAGAACAAAACGGACAAGTAAACCAATAATCAGACAAACTTCAAATCTTCAAGTAAACACACATTACAAACAAAAGGACATGACAGTATAAGCCAAAGTTCAATAAAAATATATAGAGCAAAATTCTAGCTCAAGTGGTAGATGCAAATGGGCTTCCCGAGCTACGCCCGAGACTGAAATCCAAGAGACGGCCTAAGTGTTTAGATTAAGTAGAATACTATTTCCAATGAGCTGAGAGTAATATAATCGACATTTAAATTAGGTATAATACCACATCCAACAAGAAGGCGGTAACATACTCAGTATTACCAAGTAACATACCCAGTATTTATATTGGACAAAATACCATATCCAATACAGTGAACGTAGCATACCCATGGAGGAGGCCAGGCATGGTCCAAGATGACTTTGGTGGAAGAAATATTGTTGATTAAGGCATCTATTCTAAATATTGCCGCAAAAAAATACGGAATTCACCAACTAAAACACAAAAAGCAAAATCAGTCCAAAGGGTTGTAAAAGTAATGCTAATGGAGAGCAATAGTCAGAGCATCACTAGGGCTTACAAGTTCTAATAATACAGCACAAGTTTACCACATCCTGCACCCAAGGCAATCCAGAACCTCACACAATACTGAATAAAATTTTAAAAAATGCATAATTTAGTGAAGACAAAGCAAAAAGATAACAAGTTAGACTCCAACATCACTAAATTCAAACCGCTTTAGGAAAACACTCATCTCATAAACCCCAACAACTGAGTTGCTACCAGTTGAATTTGCAGATTATATTTTTTCAAATTACTAAAAACGGACCCGGGGATTACTGGATTAACTTTTGGCCACAGAAATGATTCGGCTAGAATTTTATCGCACTCAAAAAACTTCAATTTTTGCATGGAAAAACAATTGTGATACATGTTTTTTGCCCTTCTAATAATTTGCAATACATGATGGTGTTTTAACTCAGCCGTTACCATCATTGTATCAATTGTCACTTAAAATGTCTTAGAACACAGGATGCAATGAATTATAAATGAACAAAGAAATATTGGAAGAATCCTTACAGATGGTTAAATTGCAGACATATAAATTTGACAGGATCGCAACTTGGAGTATAAACCCTTGCTACCGTCGAGGCGATGGCGATGGCGATGAGATGGCGGTGGCAATGGTACTGGTACGAATAATTATACAAAAGTACGCAACAAACATATAGTGCCCAAGCTTTGAAGGAACCTTTTCTCGCTTGGCCCCAGTCCAGGTAGATAAAAAGAATTTTTCCTGTATGGATGAATACATAGAAATTGTCTATCGCTGACAGGATTCAGGAAACATATATTATCGTATCCAGAAAAAGAATCAATTAAAAGTTTTTAATATTTACCAGGTTAAACATCTTTTTCGTTTCATTTTCGTGAATCTTCTACTGTTCAATTTGATAATAAATTCTTTTATAATTGAATCTTCGTATATATTGGAAAGATGATTTTTAGTTCCTGTCGCAGGTAGGATATTATTTTTATTGGCTGAGTGTGGCTACAGTAGTGGGTGAGGCTTTTGTCTTTGTGGAGAGATATTTTCATTTTAGTTGTCCAATGATAACACTTTATTTTTTAACAATTTTTTACATTTATATAGTTTTAATATATTTTAAATTTTCTATTATTAAATTTTGCTACTATTGTTTATAATATTATATTTGTAACTAATTAATTATATTATATATTAATATTAACTTAATAATATAATATTAATATTTTTATTATATATTATACTAATAGAATAAATTATTATA
>MU227579.1:98901-121245 GCA_018584345.1 Thuja plicata | reverse complement strand
CCCACTTTGGACACGTCTTTGGGAGATCTATGGAGACCCTAATCTCTCTCCATTCCCAGCAGATCCTGCTTCAAATTGTCTCATACCCATTGCTTGGAGAGAGAATACACCCTTTGATCATGATACTGGTGATTCTACAAACCCTCGCTTGCTTCAATCAAAGCTAGAACAGCGAGCAACATGAGAGCTCTGATACCATGTAGGATTTGAGAAATACAAATCCACATAATGCCAAGAATACCTGCATGCAAATAACCTGTTACAAAAGAGAAGGAAAAGGAGGAAAAAGCAGAACTCAGAAGTTACTCAAAATGTGAGAGCAAAATTATCATCTAAATTAATTAAAAAAAAATTACAAGGTTCAACCTATAAAGGTGAACAAAACCCTAAAGCCTAAAAAAGCTAGGTTACACATTAATAATTAATAAAAGAATTAATTATTAATGCACCTAAGAGAAAGCTTAAGCACTAAAGAGTAATAACTTAATTCATTAAATCAACATGATTTAATTAATAAGCAAACTAATGAGTTCTACTTTTTCCTCCTTTTTCTTCTCTCTTGTAACAGGTTATTTGCATGCAGGTATTCTTGGCATTTTGTGGATTTGTATTTCTCAAATCCTACAAGAAGAAGGGTCTTTCTGAAGTAAATTGCAGAATGTAAAATGCACCCTCCCACAATGTATAATGATATCCCCCATACACCAAAGAAATAACTTAGAAATCTCAAAATACAAGAAGAAAACCTAGACGCCAGATGTAGAGAGAAAGGAAACTCAAGCCTCTACTTTGATGCTAAAATAAGGTACTCAAACACCCAAATTTTCATACAAAACCCACATGGTGGTCTCTGTCTCAAAAAGAGGTTTCTGGCGATATCTTGTTTTCTAAAAAATGATATCATATGCTCAAGTTATGGCCAAAAAACCAACAGGACCTTCGAAAACAAGCTCTCTAGAAAAAACCAGTCACTGAAAAAATAATTTAACGTTCAAATGACCGCCACACTTCCATGGAAAAAATTTGACGGTCGTATGACCGTCACCAAGCCGTTGTTGACGTCAGTATGATATCATCTGCAAGGAATATTTCGGCAGCTGGAAAAAATTTTGGTGATCGGAAGGTGATGTCACGTACTGAAATGGTGATGTCACACAGTGCAAGGCCCGGCGGCGTTGTGGCCAGAGGAGGTGGCACCCCGGTGGCGCGGTGGTGGCGGTCAGGTGGCACTGCGGCCACGGTGGCGCTACGGTGGTGCGCGAGCTGGGAGCAAGGCGCGCGGGGGCGGCGCGCGCTGCCTGCGCCAAAAATCAAAGTTTTTTATTATTTTTTTAATGTTTTTCTCAAAAAACTTGCCCTAAACAGCCCCTAAGACAAAACAAATTTCTCCAGATGTCACTGTGACAAAAAATGACAAACTTTATATGAAAACATAGTTTCCTGAGCCTTCTAAGCGCGATGGTGAGGTCCGTTTGTGCTCAAAATGCACCAAAAAAATTCATCCCTTTTAGATTGAAGAAGAAACCCAAAAAAAGCTGAGATTTTCACCTTCAAATCTCTACTTTAGAAAATGCCAGACCAGGTAGCAGCAGTATGGCTCTGATACCATGCAGGATTTGAGAAAGACAAATCCACATAACCCGAATACATCTGCATGCAAATAACCTGTTACAGGAGAGAAGCTGAAAGAATGAAAAAATAGAACTCAAAGATACTCAAAGAGAGAGAGAGAGAGAGAGAGAGAGAGAGAGAGAGAGAGAGAGAGAGAGAGAGAGAGAGAGAATATTCCAAGTTATGAAACAATAATTACAAGTTTGGCCTTAAAAGGTGAATGAAACCCTAAAGGAAAGAAAAGCTAGGTTGTGCATTAATAACTAATATAAATATTAATTATAATGCACCTAAGAGACAACTTATGTAATAAGAGTAATAAAACAACTTAATTAATTAAACCGATGTGATCTAATTAATAAGTGTAAAAGATGATTACTCTAACACAGAATGCATAGATTAAGAGTCCTAATTGATACGTGTCATTTGATGATTTTCTATTAATATCCTGCTGAAATTCTAACCCCATTTGATAGTAGCAGAAGTTGCCTTAGTTTCTTTTCTTCTTGGCTTCTTTTACAGGTTGGACAGGTTCCTTAGAGTATTGGAAATAAAGCATACTTCATATCAAAACAATAATATTGACAATCGGTGATGTTATGTGTAAAAATCCCTTTATATTGCATTGGGAAAATTTGTATTTGTATTTATATTTGTATCTATAGCCAATCCTCGTCTGAGGATCACCAAATTGTAATAGATAGACCTGGAGATTAACCAAGAATTGTATCTAATCTCTACCCCGCAAGTCTAAAGAGGGTATTGTAAATCTCTAAACAATCCAAACTTTCATAAGTTTTGTGCTAACTAGAAGTTTTCTTTCCTCTGTTCTTTCCTACCGGTTCCCACACTGAACAGAGGTGTAAAATGTAACTACTTTTTAAAAACTAATGTAATATAGTGGCTTTGGACATTTATCGATCAAAAATAAATAAAATAAGAGAAGGTATGGATAACAATATGTGTCTCAAAGAGAAAGAGCTTTTTAAGAAACAAGAGGAGCTCCTTACTAAAGAAGAAACATTTTGGAAACAAAAATCCAGAGAAACTTGGTTATTAGATGGGGATCAAAATTCTAAATTCTTTCACAATAGTACAAAATAACATAGAAATATTAATAGAATAATGAAGATTAAAAATGAAAATGAGATACTAATTGATAACCTCAATGAGCTCTCTAAGGATTTTGTTAACTATTATAAAAATACATTAAATAATTGGGAATATTCAAACCTAATCAACAATGGTTATTAAATAGTATTCCAAAGATCATTTTAGAATAGAAAAACATAATCTTGAACAATGAATTTTCAATAAAAGTAATTAAATCAACCTTATTCTAGATGCATCTATATAAGGCACCAGGCCCAAATGGATTTCACACTGGATTCTTTAATTAATGTTGGCATTTCCTAGGACAATAAATAAAAGATACAATTGAAAGCACAAGGAAATCAAGTAGATTACTCATAGAAATTAATAATACTTTCATAACTCTCATTCCTAAGAAAGACCAAACTGAGGAATTGAGGTATTTTAGACTAATTTTGCTCTGCAATACTATATACAAGGTCCTATCAACAACATTAGAAAATAGAATGAAACTCCTACTACCTAGCATTATATTGGAAGAGAAAACTAGATTTGTACCAAGCATATCCATCTTGGACGGGGTAATTATTGCACAGGAGGTCATCCATTTAGCTCAAATTAATAAATAACCATGCATGTTTATCAAATTAGATATCAAAAAAGCATATGACAAAGTTGACTGGAAATTTTTGTGTAAATGTCTAGAAGCTTTTGGTTTCTTTAGACAATGAATCAACTTAATTTTTAGTTTCATATCTACTCCTAGTGTATCACTCATTTTAAACGGTTCACATGAAGGATATTTTGAAATATCTAGGGGTCTGAGATAAGGTGGTGCAGGAGCACCTCCCTACTCTCATCAAACAAAGATACTCAATAGGGGTCTTCAAGGATTCATCCAAGGGCTTTCATTCCTAAGGATCAAAGACAACATCTTAAGTTTTGTTAATAAGCCAATTGTAAGACCTAGTCACCCTTGGTGTGTTTATAAACCTTGGGTTTTGACTATGGTCAAATGAGATAGTTAGGTGTTTAGACTAGTCTAGTTGTTTACTTAAAATATTTCAATAGTTTTATGTTAGTAAGGGTCCTTAGGATCCTAGGCTTAGACCTTATAGGCTCATTAGGAGCAAAAGTGCAAAATTTGCAAGAAATGTAAAAAGTTGCACAATGCAAGAAAATGTTGCTTAGCAACTTTTCCAAAAAGTTGCAAAATAAGTTGTAAACTTCTCCCAACAGTCACAACCTTTGAAAAGTAGTTGGAATCATTGCAAAATGTCTTCAAATAGCCCTTTCAGGTGGGTGGAAGATAGTGGATGTACTTATGCATTCAAATCAATAAAATAACCTTGTTTTCCCTACATTCTGTGTTGAAGATTGCTCATGTGCGGATATGTACTTGATTGCAGAGAAAGGAGTTTCAAAGATTTGGAGTTTGTGACGAAGAAAGGTTTTAATGCTTTTGGTTTGATTCAATTTGGAGATATGTAGAAGAAGTTATAAGGATTTCTTTCTCGGGTGCACAGGAAACCCGCTTGAACCAGTGGTTTGCAAAGAAAATGTCCTGACTTGCATTCTAACTGTGGGAAATCCACGGGCCTTAGGGAAATTCAATTAGGGACCATGTAATTTAAGATTCTAGAAGCACAGGATCAAGGAAGTAGTTTTACTACTTTTGGTTGCAGGCCCTAGTCCAAGCATCTCTATGTGCTTGGAACAGTGCAGGAAAGAATGAAGTGACAGTAGCACTTTGGGGGTGGAAAAAAACAATATAATGGTGGATTGTGGTCTCTTAGGTGTCCCTAAGATCATTCCAATTAGTGGCTTGTCTATGGAGTTTGACTGGTGAACACTTTCACAAGGAATCAAGCCTTTGAGGTCTAATTAGCCCTAGTGCAACAATGATTGTTTGGTGGTGTCCTTTCAAGTTGGGAGTCAAATCTTTGGGGGTTTGACACATCTTATCAAAGGGTGTATAGATATAGTATTTTTTATATAGGTCCTTTGGGAAATTTTATAACTAAACCTCAAAAACCCCATACTTAGGGCTACAAGCTAGGAAGGCCTAATAGCCAAAATTGGTGTCTGAATCCTTAAGTATTTTAAGGGTTTGTGGGTCACTTCAATGGGAGACACTTGAGAATTTTAGAACCTTTACATCCCCTTTTCAACATATAGGTTTGTATTTTTTTTTTGAGTCAAGTAGATAACATTTCTACTCACTAAAGACATAGAATCCTCAAGGAGGATAGTGACTTTGTGGTTTGTTGCAGGATCATACAAAGGTGTAGAGCACTATCACAAGTCAGTTTAGGTGTATTGTAGACACCTAAGGCCATACCACATCAAATCCACCTATTTAGGGGAGATCTTTGCATCAAGTGGTATCAGAGCATCTAAGATCCTTAGGGTAAGATTTTATCAACACCATGTAAGGAGAAGAAGATGGAGGCTTATCAACAAGGATGACCAATGCAGAGATAGTAAGATACTTAAGAGAGAAGAAATAGAAGCAATATGAACAAAGAGACACATAGATGCAGATAATGAGGCAAGAGATGGAAGAGCTTAGGGAAGAGCTTCGTAAGAAGAGTAGTGGAAACTCTGAAGATGTTGAAGAAGGGAGTGAGGAAGAACCCCTTGAGCAGGAAGAAGATGAGTGTCTTGCAGATCAGAGGCCACTAATGAATACTATAAAGTCTATGGAGAGAAGAACCATGGATGCCAATCTTGAATTGCCTACATACAATGGGAAGATGGACCCACATGCTGCTATGGATTGGGTTGATTCCCTAACCAATTTCTTTGATTGTGAAGACATCCCTGAAAATCATAGGGTGAAGATTGCTAGGTTAAAGCTCAAAGTCTTTGCACTCACATGGTGGAACTTCACTCAAGATGATAAGGTAAAGAATGGAAATAAGCCAGTTACCACTTGGAAAAGAATGGTGGCCCTATTTAGGGAAACTTATGTCCCTAAAGATTATGAAGTCCAACTTCATATAAGAAGAATGAGTCTGAGACAGAAAGAGATGGATATCTCAAGTTACACAAAGGAATTTCAAAAGTTGGTTATGAAATCCAAACTAGCAGACCCATAATGTGTAAAGCTTGTCAGGTATATGCAAGGCCTAAGAATCTTGATTCAAGATGAACTAAGCTTGACCAACCCTACCACAGTAAACTAATGCTATTAGTTGGCACTAAAAGTTGAAGAGAAGTTCAAAAGAAGAAATAAATAGAGTGGTAGAGGAAGAGGTAAGAATGAGAGAGGAAGAGGAAAGTTTGCAGGAAGAGGACATAATTCTAGACCCCGGGGAGAGTCTAACAAAGAAAACACTCAAAGAGAAAGTAGTTCAAGGGGTGGATATAGAGGAAGAAGAGGAAATGGCAGAGGTAGAAATCAGGAGAGAAACAATGGACAAATCGGATGCTACAACTATAATCAATCAGGCCACTACACCAATAGGTGTCTAGACAAAGATAAGAAAAACATGCAAGGTGAGAGAAGAGCCAACCTAGTACAAGAAGATGAAGCAGAAAGTGGAAGAGATTGTGCTGGAGAAGGAGTATGCCTCATGATGAAGGGGACTTTGATCCAAGCACCCATGTCAGTGGAGCCTCCTCAAAGAAAGAGTCTTCTCAGGAAAAACTACAAAATTCATGGAAAGGTATGCAAATTAGTAATTGATTCTGGTTCTATTGAAATTCTTGTATCTAGAGAAATTGTAGTTAAATTGAAATTGGAAAAGACACCTCATCCCAACCCATCACATGTATCCTGGTTAACAAAGGGACAACAAACCCTCATCAATGAACAAGCTTGGGTATATTTCTCCATTAAAGACTACAAAGACAAAGTCCTATGTGATGTAGTAGATATGGATTTTTGTCACTTACTACTAGGACGTCCATGGAAATATGATTTACAAGACAAAAATGATGGAACCACAAACAAATATCAGATCAATTAGAATGGTCACAAATACAATCTACTCCCTCTTCCAGACCATCACCAAGAAAATCCAAAAGAACAATTGGTCATGCTTGTAGGAGAATAATAGATGATTAACACCATCCAAGAGATAGATGTAGGATATGACTTAGTCATCAAACCTAAGGAGAAGGTAATACATAAAGAAGTACCTAAGGAAGTAGACAACTTACTGTAGAAGTATAAAGGTATAGTTGTAGGAGACATACCAGATGAACTTCCACCATTGAGGGACATTTGTCATCAGATATCTACTTCATCCCTGGTGCTTCTCTAACCAACAAGGTTGCATACAAGCTCACCCTTGATCAGAATGCAGAGGTAACCAAACAAGTAACTAAATTATTGACAAAAGGACTCATACAAAAGGGGCTCAGCCCTTGTGCAGTCCTAAGTGTATTGGCCCCTAAAAATGATGGCAAATGGAGACTATGCATTGATTCAAGGGCAATAAACAAAATCACCATCAGATACAGATTCCCAATACCAAGGATTAAGAATTTTTTAGACCAACTTGGAGGAGAATGCTATTTTTCAAAAATAGACCTTAAACCAGGTCATCATCAAATAAGGATAAGGCCTGGAGATGAGTGGAAAACTACATTTAAACCCACTGAGGGATTATATGAGTGGCTTGTGATGCCATTTGGTCTTGGAAACGCTCTTAGCACCTTCATGATATTAATGAATGAAGTGCTTCATGATTTCGTAGGAAGATTTGTAGTGGTCTACTTGGATGACATTTTAATCTTTAGTAGAACTAAAGAGGAACATATGAAACACTTGGAACAAGTCCTTCAAAGGCTACATGAGAAGAAAGTGTCTATAAATCTGGAAAAGTGTGCATTTATGCAACAAGAATTGACATTTCTTGGTTTTGTCATCTCAAAGGGCACATTAAAAATGGTTCCTGAAAAGGTAGATGCTATCCTCGGCTGGCCAACACCAAAAACACCAGGAGAAGTCAGAAGTTTTCATGGATTAGCTACCTTTAATAGGAATTTTTTTAAGAATTTTAGTCACATTTGTGCACCTTTTCTTGATACCATAAAAGGTGGTAGGAAGATCAAATTTCAGTGGACAACCAAAGCAGATGAGGCTTTTGAATATTTGAAGGGAAGAGTGGCACAATACCCCATCTAGGCACTACCAACTTTTAACAAGTTTTTCATAGTAGAAATTGATGCTAGCAATCTGGCCATAGGAGAAGTCCTCAATCAAGATGGAAAACCAGTGGCTTTCTAAAAACTTAATGAAGCCAAGAAGAAATATAGTACATATGACTTGGAGCTCTATGAAATGGTTCAAGCCCTCAAAAAGTGGAGGCACTACTTACTCCCTAAAGAGTTCATTGTATTTATAGACAATCTTGCCTTGAGCTTTCTCAATAGCTAGGACAAATTGAGTTTTAGGCACATGAAATGGGTTGAACAACTCCAAGCATACACCTTCTCAATAAAACACAAGAAGGGAACCTCAAACAAGGTAGCAGATGATCTTAGTAGAAGAGTAGTTTTGGTTGAAGAAATATAGGTACAAAGTATGGGAATTGATGCCCTCACACAGCTATACAAAGATGATCTAGATTTTGGTGACATTTACAAGGTTTTCTCTAAAATCTCTGATGAAAACAATACTACATATTCATAATATCTATTGCAGAATTGTCTTTTCTTTAAAGGGGGTCAACTATGCATCCCTGAATGCTCCATGAGAGAGAATCTCATAAGGGAAAAATATTATGGCACCCTAGGAGGTCATTTTTGCATTGAAAAAACCCTTGAGTTACTAAGGAGAAACTATCATTGGCCAAAGTTACCCACTGATGTAAGGAATTTTTTTGAAACTTGCACCATTTTCCAAAGAGGAAAAGGAGTTAGAACAAACCAAGGACTTTACCAACCACTTCCAATCCCAAAAAATCCATGGGACAGTGTGAGCATGGATTTTTTCTTAGGACTCCCTTGGACCAAACAAGGATTTGATAGCATCTTTGTTATAGTAGACAGATTTAGCAAAATGACACACTTTGTTCCTTGTAAGGTTTCTAATGATGCATCTCACATTGCTAACTTTTTTTTTAAAGAGGTTGTCAGAATTCATTGATTACCAACATCCATAATCTCAGACAGATATGTTAAGTTCCAAGGGCATTTTTGGAGAACCCTTTGGAAGAATTTGGGCACTAATCTCTCATTCAGTTGTGCCTATCATCCCCAAATTGATGGGCATACTGAAGTAGTAACCTCCTTAGATGTATAGCTAAATTCCATAGCCTTTGCCAGTGCCCTCCTTGTCGAGGTAAAATGGAAATGGAGGTATGCTGCTAGACATACATGTAAAATGTGGATGCACAGACAAGGCACATGAACTCTTTCATAGAGAAGTATGACATATTAGTGAATAGAGTGCAGTGATTTGAAGGCTTGATGAAAATGGATTTCGAAGGGAAAATGTTGAAATCCATAACCATTGCCATTGTTCTTGTTGCCTATCAAAATGGGAGTTTTGTAAAAGGGTATGAACATGAAGAGCTAAAAAGATTTTTGTCAAAAAATTATAGTTAGAAATGTGTCATAAAGTTGTGTGTAAAATATGGGATTATAAACAATGATATGCGGTTGTTAGGGCTTGCAATGATGACGGGAAATGCCAAAATGGTTGTTTGAAAGATGGGTACTTTTCTTATACTCTACCTACCTACACACAATGGAGCCTCAAAACCACATTGAATTAAATGATTATAAATGTTGTAGAACATGATTTTGTTAAAGGGGTTTAAGATACTTTTCAAGCAAATGCAATTAATAGGGGTGAAGTCAAATTCCATTACTTCTATTTAACAAAATACCTCAAACAATGTGGCCGCATGGAATGCTTTAGTGCAAGATTTACAGAAAATGAATTTTTCAATTTTGTTTAAGTAAAATACAATCAACTATTATTGTTGTAAATACACATGCTAAAATGTGGAAGATAGAGAAGATTTGCAAAAAAATTAATTTTGGTGATGTTGAAGTGATATCTTGAATAGACAAATTTTCAAAATTTTGAGTTGTGAATAATAAGAACATGCCAAAATTCAAGCTTTAAAAAGGTTAGTCATCTATTGGAATTCTGGTGTTTTTATAATTCCAACACCTTCAGTTGTCTGTCAGCTTCACCCTGCATTTCAAATTTCTGAAATCAGAGCCATGAGTCAAAAGTTATGCTACCTTGAAGTTGTGTTTTAATTTTAAATTTATTTAAAATTTAAAATTTAAAATTCAAAAATAAAATCTTAATTTTGGGAAAGGTTAATGGTTAAGGGTCAACATTTCGTTATGATCTGTCAACATCTCAACTTCATCCCGAACCTTAACTTTTGAGACAAAGTTAAGGGTTGGGATTTTGAATTGTGAAAAAGAGAAGCCAAAAGATTAGAAAGTTAAGGGTCAACATTGTATCTTGGTCAACATTTAAACTTTTTCCCAAATCTTTACTTTTGGTTAGGATCCTAACTTTTTCCAAGAATTTCCCTAATCTTAACCTCATGAAATTTCAAGAATCAAACTCCAACTCTACCTTTGCATAACTACGCATAACTACTTCTTGGTTACCCTCTAGAAGTGAAAAATGAAGAATTGCCTTATATTCATACTTGCAGAATTGAAGTGATCGGAGGTACAGACAAATTTATCTACAGAGGTGGCTTTGAAAGCATAAGGAAAATACAGATCAATTATCTGATCAAATGCAAGTTGGGGGAATGTTGATGTTGGGTGCGTGTATATTATTCACTACAACAATCAAGATAAGAATGGGATAGATCTGTTGAAAAATCTTTCCAAACTATCAACTCCAATTTCCTTGGTTGACATGCATTTAAAATTCAGTATCATTGAACTCTTGAGGCTCAAAATGATTGCAGAGATATGCATGTAACGATCGGGTCACTTAAGGGATTTTAGAATCTTTAAGGGAAATGTGATTAGAAATTATAAAGCTAAACTTTGTAACCATTCCTTACCTTAATATTTCCTTCAAACATGTCACTAAGTGAACTTTGAAATATCATATGGATTTATCTCAAAATGCACATTAAAAGTGATACAACAATGAACGGTTGCAATAACTGTTTCTCCACTCGTTCTTCTTTATACACGAGGTGAATACATTCTCAAATGAATGCGATGATTGAAAGCCAGATATGGAATGTATTTGTAGAAAAGACTTGAGAAGCTTCTAAATATATTTTTCAAGTTGGGGATCATTGTGGTAACATTGTAGAGTACTCTCGTTTCACCAAGTACATCAAAGAGACTTACAAACATCCATTGAAGTGAATAGGGCATTGTTTATGGGGCATGAAATTTGCACCTTAGTAAGCAAAATATGTTAACAAAATGTGTGTTAGTCTATTTTATTTGTTTGCAAATTACTAACACACGTTAACGCAATAGACTAACACACATGTTGTTAACATATTGTGTTAACAACATATTTTGTTTACTAAGGTGCAAATTTCCTACCCCATAAATTGTGCCCGTCGACCTTCGTATCCATGGTGCCTATCTTGATAGCATCCAAAATTTTATCAATGGCTCCATTGAGACCCGCGGTGGTTGTCTAGACACATTCTCCAACATACCCAGCGCACCTACTAATATGGTAATGCAAAATAAAGGCATGTGAATTGTTCCTTTATGAATAATGCAACTAAAAGAGGGATTCATAGCAAATAGATTTGTTGAAGTTGCTTCAAAAACTTAAAGGAAGATACAAGCAACATTTGTGAGATATGTGGAAGGTGGCAGTAAGAAATGTTGTCGCTGCATGAATCTTTTGACAGGATGGATCAAGAAATGCTATATCAAGGAATGAATGAAATGATTCCATAATGTGCCCAAGATAGTTTGCGCGAGGAAGCTCTCAAGATCTTTGAATATATAAAACACTTCCAAACACATATATGCACAATGTGATCAATGCACAAAGAAAGTTGCTCCATTGCCTTGACAAGATGATGGTCGTAAGGTAGTTCCAGGTTCAAGTCATTTTTAGATCACGCCCTTGTAGAGATTAATGATGATGCAAAATGATCTTGCACTGTGATATAATACCTCAAAGCAAGATGGTCTCATGGACTTTGTTGATTGCAGCTTACATAAACAGGAAAACTTTGTGTTCTCTAAATGGTCAGATAATGATAAAATTGAAAATCCAAATTAAGTAGCAAAAAGACAATTCTTAGCGTAAAAAAAAATTCAAAATATTTGTGGATAGAGTCATGAAGAATTGGAGGTTATCAAGTCTCCTGAGAATCATCAGAGGGGTATTAATTGAAGTCTTTATGTATTAATTGAAGTCTTTATTCAAGATTTGATGGCAAGTTGACCACAAGTTCAAAAGATGCACATGAAGATGAAGATGAATAAGCACCTCAGCAAACCCTAACTTGAAAGTTATAGGTTTAAAGTTGCCTATTTGGAAAAGTAACTTTTGTCACTCGTTTAAATAAAAGTTAGCTTTTAGGGTGATTTTTGTAAAAGTTAGAGTTAGTTGTAAAAACATGTGTAACTTCCACACTCTAACTTGGTTAGTTACCAGCCTGAAAAGGTAGTTATCTTGTGAGCCTATAAATACAAGGCTTTAAAATGTGAAAGGGGGGACAAATTTTTGCAAAGGGGGGGAAACTCGGCCTAATTGTGTGGAGAAACTTACAAAGAACTTTTATGTTCATACTTAGTACTTGAAGAATTTTGAACTTGTATATTTTCAAAAGAATAACCAAGAATGCATTTTGATTTGTATGTCTTATATGTATTTTCCAGTTATGGTTATCAATTTCTCGTATGTTAAATTGATGATCCCTTTAAGTACATTGGATATATGTAAAAGATGAAGCATGTTCGCACCCTGGTATCTTGGTTAGAAAATGTTGAGGCTACCTGTTTCCTTATATGTTGAAGCATGTTTCCTTTCTTTCATCAATTTCACATATCACACTTATCTCACACTTAAAACCCCTTTGTAATTTGTTGTCATTTAGGAATCTCATATGGCATTCTTATGTCTACTATTGGGGTTTTTTCATCTATTTCCTTTAGTTGTATTTTATCTCCTTTTTGTACTTTCAGGTGAAAAGTACTCAGAAAATACAAATACCCCTATCATACGAGGGAGCTACCCCTCTCAAACACAGAGGAAGATTGCGATTAGATCATGATCTAGTTGCAATCTCTCCAACTGTTGGCATGGTGGTCACTGCTCACAGGGCAAACAAGGTCATTTTTCAATACAAAATCGCAGTGACGAATCTGTTTACCAACAGGTGAAAAGACTAAAAACTTTTGAGATAATGCATGTGTGAAATATGGAAGCATGGAAAAGATATATGAACTCTTTTAAAAATAAATCTCATTTCATGGGATGTCATGATTAGAGAGTTGCACAAAACGGTTTTGTTGAGAAGGATTTAGACACATGAAAGCATAATTATTTGAAAGTGAGGAGCTCACTATTTCATCCAACGACAGGAAATCTTCCAAGAGAAGTACTACCATTGAAACAATCTAATGCATTCATTTGTTTCTCCAATTTCTTCTATATATTGGTCCATTTTAATAGTATTGGTGGATTTTTCTAGATCTAATAGTAAATGTTAAGTATTTTTTATTACTTTTTGAATGTGAAATTGATTGTAAATTATAAAAAAAAATTTATTGCATTGTTAGTATGCTTTTTAATAATCTCACCCTCTACAAATTAATAGCTTTTCATTTAATAGTGTGATATATAGATGTAGAAATGGGGATGGCTATATGGATAGATAAATATTGAGTGATATATATACCAGAATGTGTGTCCAATAGTATAAGAGAGAGAGAGGGGGGTAGAAAGATAAAGAGATATATTGCAAAGGAGAGAGAGAGAGAGAGAGAGAGAGAGAGAGAGAGAGAGAGAGAGAGAGAGAGAGAGAGAGAGAGAGAGAGAGAAACNAGAGAGAGAGAGAGAGAGAGAGAGAGAGAGAGAGAGAGAGAGAGAGAAATGCTTAAATGACATTTCAATAACTCTACGATGTTCCCATTGAACACTAAGGTGTGATTGCTAGTTATAAATCTTACATCAATTCCTAAGAAGAAGAGTTAAGATCCATATCAACATATTAAGATGTATTTGGATAAGTCGTGGAAATTTTGATTGAAAGTTGTAATGTATGGTTATTTTGTTTAGTCGGTTAAACAAAGTGACTATGTTATTAGTATACAGGTAAAAAGGGACTCGGCAAGCACATTTAATGAAAATAATTAGAGTCGTTGAAAACCCTAATTGAGGAAAAGCTATAAATAGGTCAATATGTTATTGATTTTGAACCTAATATTTTTGAAGAGAATTTGAGCACATTGCAAAGCGATCACTCTATCGAGAATTCAAAGTGATTACAAGGTATTTTTGAATCTTTATAATATCATTGAGTGATATTTTTGAGATATAAGGTTTACCGAGTTGTGTTTTCAAAGTCGTATATTATCGAGTGTGCCCTAGTTTCTTATTTTGATACGTTTGGAGATTATCATGGCACCGAGGATGCAAAGACCAGTATTAGTGAAGAACGTTGAACATGTAAACCCTAAATACAAGTTTCCCTAGCTATAACCGTAGAAATTGATATGACAGGAGCATTATCTTCAATACCTCCATGATTTTTGTTGATTGAAGACGTCTGCACATTTATTCATTGCAAAATTGAAGATTTCTGTGAAGTTGAGATTGATGCTTCATTCAGTAAGTTGTGCATGGATGGTAAATTAAAGGATGGGAACACACATCTAGAGATGAAAGGATCGACACATGCAATTCATCTACCGATATTATTCAAGCCCAAATGGGTGAGGATAGTACTCAGCCGAGTACATGACCATTTTATGTGGCTAGATGAACTGATCAAGATAACTAAGAATGTTTTGCAAATTATCATTGGATTTCCTATTGGAGACCGACCAAAGGCAATCAAGAAAATTGACAAGGGTAAGTTCACTGAGCTAAAAAACACACAATGAGATGGCATAGGAATGAGAAAATCTACTATCGTGGATCCCGAGTTAAGGTATGCATGCAACATCATATCTTACCAAGTGTTTCAATCGTCCCAAGTGGATAGTGTACCATGTGGAGCAGTAGACCTGGCTTATAAGATAGTAAAGAAATGACTTCAAATAGATCTCTATGAAGTTTTCTTGAAGCAGATAGATGACAACATGAACACAATAAAAAAGGCAAAGACCAACACATTGAAATTTGGTTCATTGTTGGTATGCATTTTATTTTACTACCAAAATTCATTTCCCTCCATTGGAGATGTAGTATGGAAAAATGATAGGCCAGTTATTTATCAAATACATGAGTATATACAGAGTCTAAGAGAAACTTTGATGAAATCATGTCTGATTATTTTTGAAATTCCAAGCTAGAATGCATAAGAGATACAGAGTTCCACCTCAGCTAATTGCTAAGTATAAGGATACCATTTGTTTTAAGGTTGACTCTGATGTTTGTATAATTAAGGTTGTTGAACCGAGAGTTGAATGGATTCAACCGATGGGATATGATATGGCTATAGATATTGGATAAAAATAGATAGAAGCTTTATTAGCTAAACCAATAGATCCTAATGATAAAAGGTATGGTACCTATGAGGAATTCAAAGATAAAATCAAGCAAGGTATTTTGGTAACTAGGTCAATAAAGAAAGCAAGTAAAATAATTGATACTTTATCAAAGACTCTTGGAGTTGATGATACACTAGATGAGAACACTGAGAATGAACAAGCAATTGTAGTAGTTGAAAACAAAAATCTATAATTGGCATCACCGAGAAAGAAAGGAACTGCAAGGAACACTAGATATTTGGTACGACCAAAAGAGAAGAAAGATGCAGAGATAGTTCAACCGAAAGGAAAGATTTATGAGAGAACCAGAGGAAAGAAACAACTTGCTAAAACAAGGAGAAGATTAATACTTGGTAATGAGAATGAAACATAATCTGATGAGCCTAATAAATATGTACCAGTTACAGAGCTCTCACAAGTTCCAAAAAGTCTTGATGATTTTCTGGATGGATTAAATAAATCAGGAGGATTTGGAGGTTTTAGGAAAGTAAAATATTAGAAGAGGAATGAAGAATATAAGAAGAAGATTGAAGAAGTTGTTGCGATAACTTTAATGAGATGGAGAGTGACACCTATTGAGCTTGTAGAAAAGCTACTAGAGGAACTATACAACAAGATTGATGCAAGATGGAAGTATGCACTAAATGCAAAAAAGGAAATGAGAGAGAGATCTCTTGTACACACTATTCCTGACCTTGCACCATCTGAGATTTGTGAAGCATTAAAGAAACATTCAAATAGATTTCTAGTCGAGGGGAGAGCCCTTAGGATAATTAATGGAGGCATATAGTCAATGGGGAAGGATACAACTACAAAATGGAAGGATATATTTCATACATATGATACCGATTATCATGAAGTAGAGAAGGAACAAGAAGCAGACATTGCTAAACAAATAAAGGGAAGCACAAAGAAAATAGATCCTATTGATCTAACTAGTGACAAGGCAGAGGTTATCATTGAAGATATACTTGAGGAAGAAGACCCTGCAAAAGAGCTATCTAAAGATGAAGATGTCATGGATACACAAATGAAGTATTCTGAGTGTATGGATATTGATAATGCACCTTTTATGAGCAAAGATCTGGTCATGACTCAAGTATAAATCTACACAATTAATGATACTATTAATACAGAGTTTGTACTAGATACACTAGACATGAAAATCGAGACACCAGTTGATACAGATAAAGATAAGGATGGACAACCTAAGGTCACCGAGATAGAACAATGAAAGAACACCAAGTTGGTACCCCCAACCGACACTGATGGTTAGAAGTAAGAGACTAACACAACAAAAAATCAAAATATACAAAAGACAACAAATACTAAAAGTGAAATGCGGGAGGAATAAAATCTTAAGGAAAAGAATGAGGAGAAATGGAAAAGTGAACATAAAGATGAAGTAAATGTAGAACAGAGCATAGTCAGTACCCATACAGAGTCACCTGATGCAACCAAGGCATCACGTTCAAACCGCTCTACTGGGGAGAGCATATTGATTGAGAAGAAAATGCGCAAAAAGAGAAAGCAAATCATTGATTTGAGAAAGCTAATCATAATACCTAAAGTAGACCCTAATGAAATGAAGCCTAAAGAATTATCTATTTATGCTGAGATTGTAGCTCAAAAGGCTGAACATGAGAAGTTAATTGCAAAGAAGAAAAATGTAAATATACTTGAGCATGTGAAGGACATATTCCAGGACATTGTTCCTGAAGAAACTATTGATGAATTTGAACCCCTACTGGACCAAGTTGGTGATTTATCCCAACAGATCAAAGAACCAAACAAGGATATGACAAAGTATATGTTGAAGATTCATAAGGAAAGAATGGAGAAGAAATTGATGGAAGACTCACTGAAAGATATTTACATAGAGAAGGTAACTCTTTTCTGAGTTATGTTCTGAAGTTGAAAAGCAACTGACATCCATCATTTCATTGTTTCAAAAGTTTTGTATTCTTTTGAACTTTACTGTTGAAATCAAGAAGAAGGAAGCAGATATTGAGAAAGAGTTGAATGAACAGCCTAAGCAACTAGCTACTGAGCCTGGAGAATTCCATACTTACTACTCAAAGATACAAGAACTCATGGGAGTTCAACTTTCATTAAGATAGGAGAAGGACAAATTGAGATTGGAACTGCTTGAATTGAAAGCACTATTGATTCCCCATATCCAATCAATGCAGATACACTTGAAGAAAACCAAAGAACTAGCAAGTTTTCGATATGTAAGTTCACTAGACACCATAGTTGGCTTATCTAAAAATATTATAGAATACATTGTTATACTTCAAAATCTCCTAGATACATGGGAGACTATAATTTCAAGCACACAACAGAGGTATAAACATCTTTTTGGTTAATAAGTTTTACTTTTTGGCACTTTTTGTCAAAAAGGGGGATAGATATCGTAGTCAGATAAAGGGAGATAAAGAAGGGTAGAGATCTTACTTATTCAGAAAAAAAAAACAAAAAAAAAACGATGATAGATATACTTGAAAATATATATATATATATATATATATATATATATATATATATGTTATATATGGGGAAAATGAAAAAAAGATATGTATAGAGAGTAACATCCAAGGGGGAGTTACTAATTTTGATGACTTTGAAGTTTTTGTAAAAAATGCTCAACTAATGCCAAAGGGGGAGATGTTATCTCCGTAAGATATTTTTTTGTCATTAGTTTAGACAAAGTCATAGAGTCAAGGAGAATCAATCACTAAATGGAGAAAGACAAGTCGGTAATGCACACTGAGCTAATCGGTAAAGCACAGAGTTGATAGAGTACCAAGCGCCTATAGTTACCAAGTGACACACTACACCGAGAGCATGTTGTACACTAAGTTGATATTACACTGAGTGATGAGGAACACATAAACTGAGTATTGTGGAGTTATTTAACCAAGTTAGACAGCTAATAAAAAATGTGATCAAATCATTTTTAATGATTGTCAGAGCATACCTAACACATAATATTAAGAGGCAAAACTCATCTATATCTTGGATGAATTTTGTATGTGTAAGATATACAAGATCAAGAGACACAAGAGGATATGCAGAGTTGAAGAACAGAGAGTTGTTATTGTTATTATTGTTAAATGAGCTATTGAAGAACAAAGAGTAGAGAAGATAACATCGAGCAGAAATTCAGCCATAGCACAGAAGAACTTAACAGTGTTACAATTTGGGAATTGAGGTAACACATATCAGAGCACATAGAGTCTAAACAACATTTACATTTTATGCATTTTTACACACGTTGTTAAGTTATTGATACTATTGTATTGAGAGCTTTAAATCCCAATATTGGGTAGATCTTAACCGATCTTATATTTGTAAATCCTTTAACAGGGTACATCTCTAAGTGTAGAGTTTGTAAAAATCCTTCAACCAGATAGACCTAACAAGTCTTATATATACTCTTAACCAAGTAAGCTAGCAGAAATATCTAAATTTTGTAGCTCTAACCGAGCACCCTTTATATTGTAGTTAGTGAAGGTTGTGGGTGTCATCCCCACCGTATTTTTTATCCTCTAACCAAAATCATGGTGTTATGAGTTCTATTTTTTAATGTTTTGATGTTATGGTTTTATATGAATTACATTACTTTTATTTCAAAGTTATGAACTCGGTAATTAGCAAGCAGCAGTATATGATTTAAACAGTAATTGTGGTTAAAATTTTTAGTGGTATTGATTCACCCCTCCCCTCTCAGTCCCAACTTTCCATTAGTTATTCTAACAGAAAGGTGTTCCTAATATTACCCATCAACAATATGTTGATGATACATCTTTGTTGAGTAAAGGTGCAGTGGAGGAAAATTCACGCTTCAAGGATTTATCAGACCAATATATGCAGGTTTTAGGTCAAATGGTTAATGTAGAAAAATTAGAAATATTTTCTTAAATACTAGCCATAGAGTAGAGGAAGACATATGTCAATTATTAGGTTATAAAAAAGATGAGTTTCCATGTAGATATCTGGGATTTCCTTTATACAAATGAACTAGGACCAATAAGCTTTGGGAGGCCATAGTCAAAAAGTTGGATAAGAAGATGGACACATGGAAAAGCAAGTGTTTGTCTAATGCAGGAAGAGATGCCATGCTTAAATTTGTACTCTCTACATTACCTACATATCACTTGTCATGTCTAAATCTAACCCAAGGAGCTAAGAATAGAATTGAGAAGAAAATGAGAACATTCCTCTGGCAAGGGGTTTTAAAAAACAAAAAAAATTGCACTAATTAAATGGGACAAGAGTTGCAACACCAACTATAGCTAGAGGGTTGGGTGTAAAAAATATGAGCTAGCATAGTAAATCCCTAGGAGAAAAGCTATCGTGGACAATGTATCAAGAACCTGGGAGTAAATGGGTGAAAATTCTCCAAAATAAATATTTACAGGGAACTGATCCTTGTAGCATCTTCATATCAGCCAACCCTCCTAAAGGGTCCCCAGTTTGGAACTTCATATTGGAATGTAGGAAGATTGTAATGGATAGTATTAATTGGGATATAGTAAGAGGGGATAACACCCTTTTTTGGGAAGACTCATGGGGAGGGTACACAACACTAGATAATCTAATTTTGTCTCCCAAAATCAAATAAGTTATGATTAACCATTGGGGAATTGAAGTTAGAGATTGTGTTAATATCCCTACAAGAGAACCTGCACTTGGATAACAATGCAAACCCTTAGTAGATACACCCCTAACAAAGGATGAAAGGAGAGAACTAAAGGATCTCCTGGAGACATGGAAAATAACACTCAAAAATGGGGAAGATAAGTTGGTATGGTCTAGATCTAATAATGGGAATTACAAAGTTAAAGCAGGATATGAAGCTTTGTATAATAACCAACAATGATAGAAAATTGATCTTCCCCTCAATCTATGCTAGGATAAGGTTTTTTTACCAAAGGCTGGAATGTTTCTATGGGTTGTCTTACAGAAAAAATTTCTAACCGTAGAATGGTTTAGGAAAATGGGGTTTGAGGGTCCCTCAAGATTTCCTCTCTGCAAATCACATGAGGAATCTATAGATCATTTGTTACTCAACTGCACATACACTGTAGAATATTGGCACTGGTTATGCAAGAAATTAATTTGGAAGACAACATTGGTAGATAATTGTTAGACACCCTAAAAAGTTGGCCAAATATATGTAAAGATAGTTTATATAATGTCATATGGAAAATGGCTTCGTCCATCGTGGCCTTGGAGGTATGGAAAGAGATAAATAGAAGATTGTTTCAAGGTAAAAAGATGGATAGAGATATCCTTCTCAACAAGATTGAGATTGTCATTGTAGAAATAGATAATAACATACTAAAAAACAAAAGGTTAAATAGAAAGCAAGCTCACTAATTGGGATAGTAGGATTAGGAAAGAATCACATGGCCTACAATTACCCTCACAATTTGGGTGGAACAACAAAAAACAAGATAGAGAATGATACAGATTGACTCTCCCTCAACATGGTTGGTTCAAAATCAATTTTGATGGGGCCTCAAGGGGTAACCTAGGCACAAAAGGAATTGGGTGTTTCATCCATCACTGGGATGGTAATACATGTGCAAGGATTGCAAGGCCTATAGGTACATCTACGAATAACATTATAGAAGTGGAAACCCTTATTGAAGATTGATTCATCAAGCAAAGATCTGGGAATCAACAAAGTGGAAATTGAAAGGGATTCTCAGATCATCATCAATGCAGTTCGTACTAGACATACCCCCAATTGGAAAATAAATTCCAGATTAGGAAGAGCATTGGAACTACTAAATTACTTCAAAGAATTCAAGATCAACCATATTTATAGATAAGGTAACAAAACAGTGGATAGGTTAGCAAATCTAGGGGCTGACAGACAATACATTGAGAAGATAGGTCCCGAGAAGCTAATCAGTAATAAAAAATAGTAGAGCTAGTACATCAACACTACATTGGGACCCTCATACACAATTTTGACTTACAAATACATATTTCAACCCCAAACACTATGGTTAAGATGACAACACAGATTATAATAGTAAGGGAGAAGCCTTAGATGATTGAAATACCTTTGAAATTTGAGATTATTTACATCATCCTCATCTTTTTTATAAAAAAAATATTGGCTTCTTATATGGAAAGGATTCATATAAAAAATAAGAATGTGACATATGGACAATTATTAAATTTAGTTCTCATTCATAGTGGATTCAAATAAATGACATATATAGATAATGCGTACCTTCATTGTTCCTCAATGCTTCAGTGGTAGAGTGGTCGACTATTAAGCAATTCATCGTATTGGGTGGAGGACGGCTAGATAGACTCGAGCCTATATATAGAAAGGGCCCTGCACCCTTCACTATCTCTAGTGTTATCTAGTCTTTTGATCTCTGACTGATTTGGCCAATAAATCACCACAAATAAACTTGACCTACGATTGGATTTGAACCAATGACTCTCGTCGTATGAATCCAACCACTACAACAGGAGATGAAGAGGAAAAAGTCGAGTACAACGATGTTATGGAATAAGGGATACCATAATGTTGAATAATAGGGGATAAAAATCCTGAGAAGTAAGCATATATAATAGTTGTGAAGCTTATTTGTTGTGATTTATTAATCTATGACTGATTTGGACAATAAATCACAATAAATAAGCTTTACCTACGATTGGATTTGAACCAATGACTCTCTTCGTATGAATCCAACTACAACAGGAGATGGAGAGGAACTAGTCGAGTACGACGATGTTATGGAATAAGGGATACCATAATGTTGAATAACAGGGGATAAAAAGCCTGAGAAGTAAGCAAATATAATAGTTGCTCCTATACGAGATCTAGAAGGTTTATTCTGGCTCTTGTTATGACAGAATAGTGACTATAAACATTCAAATGGTATTATATGTGTCATATATATGTGTGTGTGTGTGTGTGTGTGTGTGTGTGTGTGTGTGTGTGTAAATGCATATACATACATA
>MU227579.1:78945-98506 GCA_018584345.1 Thuja plicata | reverse complement strand
TCTGTCTATTATTTTTGTTCTTTCTTTTCTTTTGGCTCCTATGTTTGTGTTTTCCTCCTTTCTTTCCTGTATTCCCTTTATTTATTTTCCCATATTTTTTTTCTCTCTCTTCATGTTTAGATTTTTTCTCTTGGTTTCTTCCTTATGTTGCTCTATGTTCTCATTGTCCGACTCTCCTTGTTTTGGTGGCTCAAGCTTCTCCTTTTGGCTCCTTCCCCTTTTGGTCCGGTTTGGTCTTCTTTTTGTGTTTGGGTCTGTTGTTGCTTCACTTCCCTTTTTTTGTCTTCCATATTGCTTTATCTTGTTTGGTATTGATTCTATGTTAAGTTGTTGTTTTTATCTTTATAGTTTTCTAGTTATTTTTAGCGTATTTCTACTATTGCACCTTAGATTGGATCAATGACTTTAAGCTTAACGGAGATTGACAATCCTACCTTCATGTGTGGTTTTATCTCTTCTTGTAATGTGGGTAGTAGATACTTATTCTCTTTGTACTTTATTAAGCAATACAATCTCTCTTGTAAGTAAGAACATGGTTAACGGCATGTGCTATTTGACTATTTTGTTGTTCCTTTAGTTAATGAAATCATTTCTATACATATGCACAAAGTGAGTACATAGTATTCAGGTTTTGGGTCTATGTAGATAAATTGGTGATTTAATTTTTAGGTTGGTATTGTAAGGTAGGTGGATCATTTATTTATTTATTTAGGAGGATTATTGTTGCTCATGATATGTTCCTTGAAATATTAAATATTAAATCAGGGGAAGTATATTATGTTCTTATTGTGGTATGAATTTTTGAGGATGTAAATACCCCTTGCTACTTTGGCTCTATACTTTTTAAGTAAGGGATACTTCCAGGCACATTGTGATTTTTCAGATAATCTAACTAGATTTGGAATTATAAGAATTTTAAATAAGGAAATATTAATGGACTAATCTATGAAGCAATAAGCTTAGAATGTTTTTGTAGACTATTCAGAAATAGAGGACACCAAATTTGTCAAGCACCACATATCCAATATTGATGATAGAAATGCACAAGTAGATTCAGAGAGGGGTGGATTTTACCAACCTATTTTTATTAGTGTCCATAGTGGATTTCTAACATAATTGGCATTGTAATATCTGATTATTATTATACTTTATGTAAATAAGAGTTTCCCCAGTTATGATAACCAGGACGATTGTAACTTGATACAAATAGTGTTTTTTCTCTATATTTTTGGGGCAAGACCGAAGTTTTTCTCTACTCGGCTCTTTCCTACCATTGCCCCTAGTGAGTCGAGTTGTAATATAGATTGAAAATTAATAAAAATCATTCGATAAGAGCATTTTACGTATCAAAATTTTTTATCATGGTCTTTTATAATTCTTAGGGGATTGCTCTCCTAAATTAATTTTTAATCTCATCTTTTATTTTGCATTTATCTTTTTTTCTTACAAACTTATTATATTTTATAAATAAATAATCAATTACTTTTTATTATAAAAATTTACATATTTAAAATTTTAAATATTTATAATATTAAATTAATAAAATATATTTGTTATTTTTTCAATATATGCTATGTTCTGAATATGCGAAGATTTTCTCGCGACAATGTGATAATAAAAAATTACATACAAAAGGATTGCCCTTCCTCACAATCTACAGATGTGGAATGTAAAATGGTTTTGGGCAGGAAAGCTAGGCACGTAGCAAAAAAGCATAATTCTACAAGCTTCCCCAAATTCGTCGCAACCGGAGCAAATTGCATTCCTCTAGGGCTTAGACAAGATATCAAGGCAAAAACTCAATGGCATAAGGAGGAATCGATCCGCCAAATTTTTTATCCTGGAAGTCTCCCATGAAAAGAAGAGAGAAAAAATACCAAAGAAGTATGTCTAGGCAGTGTAAAATACCCTCCCTGGCCATATCCTTCAAGAAAGGAGGAATGATAAAGTAAGAATAAAAGAAGTTCAAATTGCCAAATTTTGTTTAGGAATGCCCTAGTAAGATCCACCCATGGATATAGAAATAACCCAAAAATTAGACCTTGGTGCGATTCAAGATACCCACCATTAAACCAATAGAAGAATAAAAGATAGAAAGACAAATCATGGGCAGGGAAGGAGACACCTAGTGTAAAAATCCCAAGGATTGCAACTAGGTCAAATAATAAGCCATTGGGGGAAAATAAGATGATAGAATTAAGGTCCACCCAGGAAAGTATAAAGATAATCACAAACCCTAACATGGGTGAAGAAACAAAAGGAAAAACTCTGGAAACAAAATTAAAGATAATGTGGTCATTCTGGGACCATTACACCAAGCTTAGAGTATTAACAACTTGGAGTGGCCAAAATCAACCTATCCAAAATATTATTGACTGGTCTAAGATTCACTACCCTAACCAGGTAAGTATTTCTATCCTAGAAAATAATTTTGTATTAATTACTTGTAAAAATAAAGAAGTTAAGCAAGAAATCATGCATGGTAATATTAGATTTTTTAAGGATATTGTTTTCATAGCATAGAATGGACTCCCATTTTCATTCCTAGTGCATATAAGCCTGATAAATTCCATAATGGATCAATAGTGGAACCTTACCAACTAAATATCACTTCCTAGAAATCAAGAAGCAATAGGGAACAAAATGGGTATACTTTTAGGTTGTGAGTGAATTAAAGGGAAGGATTTAACAAAAGATATAAAAATCCTCATTGACATTGACCTTAGAATAAAATTCACAGAAAGAGGAAAATGACGCTTACACTCATCCTTCTATAATCGTAGAATAGACATAAAATATATCTTATATTAAAAACAAGACAGAACTAACATGCCTAAGCGAAACATGAACATTCCAAAGGTAAGAGTATCTATAAAAATCAATGAGGAGAAAGGAAGATTTTTCATAGAAGGCTCTACGGAAAATAAAGATCCAAAGTTAAAAATTGAAAGATCAACAACTAGAAGTTCACTTATAAATGCAGCAGTAACGAAAGAAGTCATAAGATCCAACAAAGAAACCTTGTTGAACATTTTAATGGAAGCAGAGGACTTTCAAACAAAAGTTGAAGAACAGATAATGATCTCAAAATAGGTGGAAGAAGGTCAAATTAAGAACTAGAAAGCACTAATAATAAAGAGGGGAATGCGATCAATAGTGAAGAAGAAATAAATTTCACAAAAAATCCAGATTTAGAAAATGACAACAAAGAGGTCCCCATAGAATTGGAAGCAATCTATTATATGATGGGAATATCACAAGAAGAAGAGGGAGAAAATGCAAAGGAAACATTGGAAAAATAACAACTCGTAGTTAAAATATTAGGAATGGTGGAGGAAGAAGAGATAGAAAAGGAGGAAGAGGGTGAAGTGTAGGATATATTCTCAGAACAAACAAAGGGCTCATAGGGGAGTATAATGGAATAACATAGACCAATCAACGCAAAGGAACCCTAGATTGTGCAAGATTGGCAAAAAGAAGGGGTAAGAAGTCTATGACAAAACTCAAAGAGAGGGATGAGGTATTTGATGATCAAACTAAGATCACATCTTTACTACATGTAAGGGAGGGGAAGTTCCTTCCCAAGGAATCATGAAACTAATCACTTGGAATGTAAGGGGCATCAATGCCCTAACAAACAACACAAAATCAAGTGTAGCATATTCTCATCAAATGGAGAAATAATTTTGTTGCAAGAAACCAAACTAAACAAAGAAGAAATAGAGGTTTTTATGGAGCGAATAGGACTATAGAATTTATAAATGATGGGGGTTGAGGGAGCATCATGGGTCTGGGTATAATATAGGATCCAAGGATGATTATATTTGAAAAATTGATAAAAAAAATACGAACTAGCAGTGTGGCATCTAGTTAAAAGTATAAACAGTAAATAGAAGTTCATCTTGATTAATGTATACATAACAATAAGATGAGGAAGGCATGGGATAGCATTGAAGACTTTTTGAGCATCCACCTGGACCATAATTGGATTATTGGAGGGGAATTTAATGCTATATTAGACTTATCTCAAAAAAGTGGAGGCATCATCAGAGAATTACGATCCTAAATCAATTTTAGAAATTGGGTCAACCAAAACAATCTAATGAAAATTAAAATAAATAATAAAATTTCACATGGAACAATAGGAGGCAATGTTTTAGCAACATAGCTGAAAAATAAGATATTTTCTTCTTTAGATGAAACTTGGCAAACTTTGATTACAATTTCAGTTCAAATATTTTACCAAGCTTTGGGTCGGACCATTTTCCAATTCAACTTCTTATAGAGGATGAATATAGGCCTAAAATATGCCCATTTAAATTCAAGGAGATGTGGATGAAAGAAGAAAAAATCATAAAAAATCTAGAATATTGGTGGAAACAAGAAAAAATTATGGGGTCCAAAGTATTCTCCTTTGTATCAAAATAAAAGCAATCAAGAGTAGAATCCTCAAATGGAACAAATAATAGTTTGGAAATATTTTTGATATTAAAAAAAAGATATAAAATCTGAATAATGAGGAAATATTAAGAGGTATGGACCAAGAAAGTTACATAAAAGAAAAAAGTGATTTTAAGCAAATATGAAGACATACTAGCCAAGGAAGAAATCTCCTGGAGGCAAAAATCTAGAGAAATATGGTTGGAGCAAGGAGACAAAAATACTAAATTATTTCACAATAATACCAAGCAAAGAAGATCAATTAATATAATTACCAAAATTAAGAAGGAAAGTGGGGAAATAATAGAGGACCCCCCAGAAATAGCAAAAGAAACAGTAGTGTAGACACCTAAAATTGGTTAGGTGTTCTATTTCAACTCAAATATGCAATTTCATCAAATTTGCTCTAAACTTCATCAAAATGGACTAAATCAATCAAAATGGACATTTATTAAATCAAATTGGGATAAAATCAATCAAATTAAAGGATCAATTAACAACGACATCAATTAATTAAATATAAGCCTAAAGGGATTAATCAAACTATATAACTGATTTTAATCAATTAATTGTATAGTTTAAATCAAAAATCAAATCCAACCTATTCCCCTATATGGCTAAATTAATTAATTGATTGAATTAATGAATCCTAATATCTTTCAACAAGGATTAAAAGAGACAATGAGAATTAAGAAGGCAAAGCAAATGGATCACTCCAAGTGTTGCATCTCTACCACTCATTTGACCCTTTTGCATCTTAACCACTCATTCTTGCCATCTTGTCCCAAGCTTTGAGACAATCATTTAAATTGTACCACCATTTGAAACCATTTGAAAGCCTCTCACTCAATTAAGGCTAAACCATGATCCCTTGACTCCACCCACTACACGTGGGAAAAACCTATAAATAGAAGGCATTTTGTAAGCATAAACAATCCTAGACATTCGAATGCAAAACATCCATACTATAGTCATTTTGAGAGCAATATCAAGCAATGTCAAAGAAATTGAGATCATTATCAAAGCAATTTGAGAGCATTTGAGTGAATTTTTGAGGCAATTTGAGAGAATTGTGAGCTAGATAGGCATATCAATATCATTTTCTCATTCTAGGACTGTCACTAGTAGAGATTAAGGTTGAGAGCTCTATTAACATGCTTAGTTAGAGATCCATGGGATGCTTAATGATTTTATTTCAATTCTTAGCTTAAATTGTTAAGATTTTTCCATAGAATTATCAGGAAATAAAATAATCTCATGAAGGTGTAAAAATCACACCCACAAATGGTGCCCACCGTGTGGCTTTAGGCATCTAATCCTCATTTTTATTCATATTTTGTTTTTTTTTGCTTCAAATTGTGTGTATTTTGCAGATTGCAGGTAAAGTGCCACCTACAAGCTAAATGATGACTCTTGCAAGCAGTGAAATGATGCCTAAGAATTCCTTCTCTTTTCTTGTCTAACTTTTGTCATGCTTGTCAGCTAAATAGTGATGTCTGTGCTCGTAAAGCGATGCCTGTGATCCTTGAAATAACCCCTGCAAAGTTTTATCTGTCGCCTGTGCACTTTCCTTTAGAACATTTAATCTTCTTTGTCACGCCTGATCACTTTCTTTTTACGCCTGTAATTAGTAAAGTAACGTCTAACAAAGTGCAAAATAACACTTAGAATAGTGCAAAGTAACGCGTAGTATACTGCAAAGTAATGATTAGAAGCTGTTAAATGATGCCTGTTGTTTTCTCTGTTTTATTACTTGCAGATTAATAAATTCAGATTACTAATGCTCTATTGTCAATTTTGCTGCAGATGAACATGCATTTGAAGGTGCATAAACCAGAGCTGAGGATCAAAAGGGAAAGCAAAGAGGTAAGGATCCAAAATAAACACTCTAAGCAAATTCATAATGCACTCATTTTGGAAAGTTTAGAAGAAGAGTAAGCATTATTTGAGAATTTTTTTAAAATTAGTAATGCTTACAAAAAGAAGTTCCCTTCTCTAAATTGATTTCTTTCATTAAGTACTTAAGTTGTGATTGTGCAAATTTTGTTAAGGATCTTAATTTCATTTGCATTTCAATTAGTTTTTCTTCACTTTGGTTGTGGTGTTGACTAACTTGTTGGTGGAGACGAAGAAGGAATGATCGCCACTAAGTGAGTAAGCAAAAACAAAGCCAAAAACCTCAAAAATGTGCCTAGCCTTTGCTAGTATCAAAATGAGGTATTTCACTTAACAAGCTTGTTTTGCTTAGATTGTGGAAATTTCATTTGTATCTGGTTTAATAGGGTCACCCTATTATTGTCCATTCCAAACAAGACATTAGGTATATGCTCTAAACTTTTTGAAGTTGATCAAAAAGCCAAAAGTGTTGTGTTTGGGTGGTAGAAAGAAAGGAAGAAATTGAACCACACATTTCAATTCATTAAAAACCTCCTTGTCAAGAGGTTAAAAATGAACAAAAGTGTTTGAAGTGTTTGGAATTAAGGAAAGTAATAGGGATATTCTCTTCACTCTTTGAGTGAATCAAATTCCCAAACTTACTTGACTAAATTCAATTTATTGCTTTTCCATGAACATGCTAGATACATAAAGGTCTTGCCTCCTGAGAATACCTTTATGAAGGCGGTGAGAGGGAATGACCCAAGTGGGATACACTCACTTTAGCCATGAGACTAATCCAACCCACTATAATCAAACGCACTCATCCCCAAAGGGGTGTAGCGACTATGTTGTGTTGAGAATCTTCACTTCCTTGAGTAGTCCTTCGGGATTGCACAAAATTGTACTTTCATGCATGTGGGAAGCCCTTGTAATGAGGGTATAAGAGACTCTTCATGGCTTAGAACAGAGGATAACTACAACCCGGTTAATTAGCAAGCTACTTTTTTAGAGCCACGTTTAATCACAAAATTTGACTTTAGGTAGATTGTTTGGAAGATTTTCTTGTGCAAGACCCATGAAAATGTCCGAGAACATACACTTAGAGTGTTTTAGGGGTAATATGCAAACTTGATGTGTGTGTGTTGTGTTTGTGTCTTCATTTTCAAACAAGAACTCAATCCTACAGATTTGATCATAGACTTTACAATTTTAAATCCTTAAAAACTGTGAAAAAACTAACTTATTCAGCAAAGTGACGCGTACAGAAGTTTAAACAATGCCTACAATCATTTATGTCACGCCTATAAACTAAAGTTATGCTTGTAATTATTGAAACAACACCTAACTCACTGGAAAGTGACGCCTACAAGTTTTTATATAACACCTATAAATGGCCAAACAACGCCTACAAACTGTAGAGTGGTGCGTACAGTAATTCCAGTTACTGCGTACAAAGTGCAAAGTCACGCATGCACCAAACTAAAGTTATCCCTAGAAAAAAAAGGGCAAACAGAAAGCATTTCCAGAGGGTTTGGACAGAATCTTGTAACTTTTTCAGATACCCTTTTCAGATTTCTCTGTGACTGTAACCCTAACTGGTTAAAATCCTTACATCTGGTTAAAATTTTCAAATTGCAAAAGGATTTTAAGGTGTTCTTACCAACTTGCGATCAATCGCGTTAATGTCAACCTTTACTAGGTCACATTACACTAGAAATACCTTGTTACTAGATGGGAATTATCTTCGTCAAGGGGTTTCATTCTCAAGTAGAGAACCCATTGTAACTCCTTTACCCATTGAAGGATGAAAAGAATAAGAGCCACCAAACATGACCATTCCCTTAGGAAAAATGAATGACTTGCATAATAATGATGCTGATCAAAACCTAAACCATGGTCCAGGTGGGAGGGAAGAAAGACATGAGGAGATAAACCAAGAAGATCCTCATTTAAATGATGGCCATGAACAAGAAGATGAAGAAACTATGAAATAAAGAATCAATGAGGCCTTACAAAATCACCTCTTCATGAATGTCATGGGGAAGATCCTAGAGAAGGATAGAGAGAAGTACTTCTTTGACTTAGCCTAAGCAGGGGTTTGAATACCTCATGATTATGATATTCACAAGTTGAAGAAGAAAGAAGAAGATAATCCCATGGCTATGATGATCAAACAATTTAAGTTATTTCAAGCTCAATTGGACAACATGAAACAAGCAGGGGCTCCTAAACCCTTTTCTATCGAAGCGTTATGTCCATTTTCATTTGACAAAACTTTAATTATGGTACCATTCCCCCCAAATGCAATCTTTCCTAAGTGTGATAAATGCGAAGGAATATTTGATCCCCACAATCATCTAAGGGAATTTTTTGCATTGAGATTGGAGTTCATGCATGATAATAAATATTTAATGATACTTTTCCCAAGAAGCCTAGGAGGAACAACGATGGAGTGGTTTTCAAAACTACCCTTCGATATTCACACATTTGAAGAGTTGGCTTCCAAGTTTGTGACCCATTACTCCTATAACATTAAGCATGAGGTCACAATGATAAATTTATGTAACACCAAGCAACATGATGGAGAAGGATTCCTTTTGTTCTTACAATGATGGAGAGCGGTATTCGCACGATACCCTCAAAGTGTGCTCGAAAAGGAAAAGATGAACATTTTTGTTAATAGCTTGAACATGGAGATGAACTATCGGTTGAGGTTGCAATTCCCACGTTCATTCCAAGACCTAATTGAGAATGGAGTTACCACGGAAGAGGTTTTGTTGAAAAGTGGAGAGATAAATATTTACAAGGAAAACAAGAATTCCACTAATCACAATACCTCCAACAATTACAACAACAACAATAACAAAGCTCCTCCAAACAACAACCGGTTTTGGATCAAGAATAATAACAAGAGTTTGGTGAATGATGGGTTTGTGGAGGCAAACAACCTAAAATATACTCCATTAAATCTCACATGAAGTTCAAATCAAGCTAATAATGTGAATCAAGCTCCCAAGGTTCCATTCAACAATAACCATAACAATAACTTTGGAAATAATCAAGCAGCTAACAAGCCTAAACCCTTCTTTACTCCAACACCTAGAAGGAAGTTTACATCTTTGGGAGAACCCCTTGAAAATGTATTGTGAACCCTTATTGCCAAAAAGATAATTGATTTACCCAAAGCTAAACACTTTGAGCCACCCATAAAGCCACCATGGTGGCATGAGTCAAACCATTGTGAATAGCATCGAAATAGGGGGCACAAAATAAATGATTGCATGCGCCTAAGACATGTGGTGCAAGATTTAATTTATAATGGTGTGATTAAATCCAAAGGGTCCCAAAACAATGAGGATCATATGACCTTTAAAACATCTTTCTTTAATCATGAGAAAGGTGAGTCTTAAAATTCAAACAATGATGGCAACAATTCTAAAGGCAACAACAATGTTAACTTTTCTTGTTACTATGACAATACTATCAATACCTTATCCGGACATGAGAATGTTGTTAATGTTGTAGTGGTAAAGGAACAACCTAAAAAGGAGACCTCTAATGCTATCACTAGGGGGCAAGCATCAAGGATTGCCCTACAAGGGGGTGCTCCTAAACCTATTGGTCCTACACAATCAACTACTTTGGCTAAACAAACACCTCCTACAACAAAGCCTTATAGTTTGGTTGATCAATTACAAAAGACTCCAACACAAATTTCTATTTTGGAGTTATTAAAACTTTCTCCCAATCACAAGGAGATGTTGGAAAAAGCTCTTGTGGAAACTAATGTTCCTATAAACTTGGAGGAAGATAAGTTTCAAAACATGGTAGGACATCTTGTTGCACCACATTGCCTTTCATTTTCAGAACAAGATGATATGTCAATCAACCATCCTCAAAATTTTCCCTTGTATATGGAAGTATTAATCCAAAATCATAGGGTCAAGAGAGTCATCATTGATGGAGGAGCCAGTTTAAACATTTGTACCTTGAACCTAGTCAAATCTTTAGGGTTAACCGAGTCATCTATTGATCTCAAGAAAAAAATCTCTATAAAGGCTTAAGATGAGGAGGAAAGATCTTCTAAAGGAATGGTGGTTTTGCCCATTCAGGTTGGTCCTATAAAGAAAGATACCATTTTTCAAGTCCTTGACATGAAGTTAAATTATAAAATTTTATTGGGAAGGCCATGGATTCATGAGATGCAAACGGTGCCTTCGACCTATCATCAACGTATCAAGTTTCCGTACATGGGTGAAGAAATAACTATTGGAGGAGATTACAATACCTTTCAATATTGCAATATGGTGAAACCTCTTCACGAGTTATTTATTCCACATAATAGGGAAGGAATTATTCCTAGTGTCATCATTGAAGAAACCAAAGAGGAAGGTCCTAATTTGACATTAAATGCTACATATACTTCAAGTCCTAATGAAACTAACTTACCTACATCAACTAAGGGAAAAGAGAAAGTTAGTTATGAGGGTCAAAGTTCCAATGAAAATTCACTCAAAGTTTCTACACCAAAGGAACATATTTTGAGACCCTCCAAGGAGGAAAGAGAACAAACCAAAAAGGAAAACTATCAAAAGATGAGTGAGATGATACATAAATTTGAAAAACAATGCAGACTCAATTCAAAAGGAGTAGGGGAATATTATGTTTCCCTATTTGATTTACCGACATTCCCAAATACACATGGGAAACCTTCAAATTCTCATCCACCTCAAAAATACAACTCTCATTTTGTAAGAGAGAGTGACCAATCAGTCATGGAGAAGGAAGATAACGAAGTTTTAAAATGGCTTTATAAAGATGAGGATACTTCAAATAATCCGGTTGAAAGAGTGCAACATGTCACCATCCAAACTGATCAATATGGCAAGGGATTTCAAATAATGAAAAAAGATGGGGTAAAAGGGAAGAGGACCCTTAGGAATCAGAAATAAAGGCTTGCTAGAACCTATCCAATCTCCTTGGAGGTCAAAGGATGAGAAATCAGGAACAAGGTATCAAGAGAAAGAAGTTGGTTCAAGTTCTAGGCATGTTTCTCATGAGCATGTACACATGTTAGAGTCTGAGAGTGAAGATGAATCCAGAGAATATAACTGGGATTCCCTATCCAAATATTCTTGTCATGACAAAGAGGTAGATGGCATGCATACCTATGCTACTATACATAATGCCAAAATCAAGACAATATGGATCAAGGGTTGAGTTCTACACATGTACCAATTGTTTCTCAAGAATCAAATGTAGGACAAGCATCTAGTGATAACCAATGGATAGGTGAACCTTGGGTACCTTCGTGGGGGGGGGGGGGGGGGGGGTTNGGGGTGATTCAAACATTATATTTAATCCACATGCATTCTTTCCCATATAAATCCATGAGGAGTCTAGTGAAGAGAATTTCGATCCTACTTCCTTGGAACACCTCGAGCAAGCACATGTTATTGACTTGAGTGATACAATGCACAGACCCTCAAATGAATTCATGTCCTTAGACCATTCAAATGAAAAATTTCCTAATGAGACCTTAGCCCTTATTCATCCCGAACTCATTGATTGGGACTTAACCAAACCTAATGGCCTACTCTATTTTCCCAATGACAATGCCATGGATCAATACCTTAATGCGGTTGAGCCATCTTCCACCAACAAATTCAATCTAAACATGATGATAGAGGCAGGGGTCCAATATCTTAATCCACAAGATAAAATTAAAAAAAAAAAGTAAAAAATGAAAAGGTCTAATGGTGAAAACCACCATGCGGTAGTACTAGACCCCAAAAAAGTAAAAATAAAGGATGTTTTCAAAGGTGAAAACCCAACTGTGGCACCTAAGGAAGAGAGATTGGATACCTTACCAGAACATGAAGAAGAAAGATCTCCTATTTGCATTGAGACAATAGAAAAGGTCAACATTGGAACCAAATTGGAACCTAAGTTTATTCATTTAGCAACATCATTGACTCCAATAGAAAGGAATGATTTCATCGAATTCTTTCAAGTAAAGAAAATCAACTTTGCATGGTCCTATGCAGACATGCCAAGATTGGATCCGAGTTTCATAATGCACTACCTTAATGTGAGACCCAGCGTGAAACCTGTGAAGCAAAAGTTGAGAAAAATGCATCCCCATGTAGCTTTATTGGTTAAAGCAGAATTGGAAAAGTTACTAAAAGTTGGCTTCATAAGAGTCATAGCTTATGCAAAATGGATTTCCAATATTGTACCTATTACTAAACATGACAAATCCATTCGTATATGAACATATTTTAGATATCTTAACCTTGCTTTCCCTAAGGATGATTTTCCATTACCTAGCATTGATGCTATAGTGGATTTGACAACAAGACATTCTATGTTTTCATTGACGGATTGGGCTAAAATCATATTAGAATTGCACCTGAGGATCAAGAAAAGATTGCTTTCACTTTCCCTTGGGGTACATTTTGTTGGAATGTTATGCCTTTTGGCCTCAAAAATGTCGGAGCAAACTATCAAAGGGCAATGAAAACTATTTTCCATGACATGATGAATACTTTCCTAGAATACCATGTGGATGATATCTTAGCAAAATCACATGAAAGAAAATACCATCTATCTATCTAGCAATTTAAAGTAAGGTTAAATCCAAAGAAATGTGCATTTGGTGTTCAATCTGGCAAGCTATTAGGCTACATAGTTTCAAAAAAAAGGATAGAAGTGGATCCGGAAAAAGTCCAAGCCAACATGGAAATGAAAATACCCAAAAACATAAGTCAAATGAGGTCACTACAAGGAAGACTTCAATCTATTAGGAGGTTCATCTCTCAATTAGCGGAAAAGTGCCACTCTTTCACAAGATTGCTACCTAAGGATACCATTTTTAAGTGGGATGATGAATGTGAACAAGCTTTCAACCTATTGAATACACACTTGGTAAATCCACCCTTTTTGATGCCTCCCATCAAAGGAAAAACCTTACTATTATACATTTCAGCAACAAAGAGATCTTTAGGGGTTTTGTGCGCACAAGAGGATGGTGAAGGAAAAGAGAGAGTCATTTACTACTTAAGTAGAACCTTGATTAAGTATGATTTGAATCATAGCTTCATGGAGAAGGCTTGTCTAGCGGTAGTTTTTGCCTCAAAAAAACTACGACATTACATGTTGATGCACAAAGTTAATTTGATTTCCAAAATTGATCAATTAAAGTATTTGCTTAGCAAAACAGCCCTTACAGGAAGAATTGCTAAATGGGTGATGGTACTTAGTGAATTTGACATTGAGTATGTGGACCGAAAATCTATCAAGGGACAAGTCATAGCTGATCAATTGGCTGAAAATACTGTAGTTTCTACTCATCCTATTCAAGTAGAATTTCTAGATGCTGAGATAGTCAATGTGGAAGCCAAAGCATGGAAATGATATTTCAATGGATCCTACACTCAACATGGTTCAGGGGCCGAAATTCTATTTATTACACCAAAAGGATACACCATTCCTAAATCTTATAAATTTTTGTTCCCATGCACCAACAATATTTCATAATACGAAGCTTTAGTCATAGGCATTAAAATGACTTTAGAATGGAACATCACAGAGTTGCAAGTATATGGGGATTCCCAATTGGTCATCAATCAAATTAATGATGACAAATTGATGCCATATGAAAGGATGGTAGATGACTGGAATAAATACTTTGTCTTGGTTACATTTGAGAAAATCCCAAGGGACAAGAATAAAGCAGCATATGCTATGGCTACTTTGGCTTCTTTACTTCAAATGCCTGATCAGAATGCAAGGTACAAATTCTTGGTGAAACCGGATTTTGACCTACCTGAAACTCAAATCATTGCCTTCTAAATGGACATGACTCACCTTGGTATGGACCCATTTATACCTATCTCAAAGACCAAGTTTTACCTTTAGACCAAAATCGTGCCTGAAAATGACACTTCATATGCCAAGCGGCTCGTTACATTATCCTATCTGACACATTGTATCGCAAAGGTCTTGATGGAATGCTACTTAGGTTTCTAGAGGATGAGGAATCAAAGTTAGATTTAAGAGACGTTCACGAGGGTATCTATGGGTCTCATTCGAGTGGGTTAAACCTAGCCAAGAAAATCCTTCGTATGGGGTATTTCTGGAAAACCTTAGAAAAGGATGCTTGCCACTTTGTGAAAGTATGTTCAAAATGCCAATATCATGGAGACATGATCCATGTGCCTGCACAAGAGTTACACCCATTCATTACACCATGGTCATTTTACCAATGGGGATTCAATCTTATTGGAATGATTTATCCACCTTCTTCCAATGGTCACAAATACATCATCACGACAACAAAATATTTTACCAAATGGGTACAGGCCGTACCTTTGACAACTACAACAAGAAAATAGATTTCTATGTTTATCCTCAATCACATCATTTGTAGATATGGTATTCCTCATGCCATCATCATGGACAACGAGAAACAATTCAAGAATAAATATGTGGATGAATTATGTGAGACCTTCCATATAACACACCATTCTTCCTCCATTTACTATCCTCAAGGTAATGGACAAGCCAAAGCTACAAATAAGAATATCCTCAAAATATTGAAAATATCGGTTAAAAAATAAGGAAGAGATTGGCACATCCAAATAAACCCGACATTATGGGCTTACAGAACAAGCATTCAAACAAAAACAAGAGCTACAACATTTTCTTTGGTTTATGGGGCATAAGATGTTCTACCTTTGGAGGTTGAAATCCCATCCTTAAGAGTTTCATTAAAAGGATTAATTTATGATGAGGATTATAGGGTTTCCCAACTTCAACAATTAGAATTGTTGGAGGAACATCAAACACAAGCTTATGAGCATTTGAAAGTGTATCAAAATACAATTTCAAGGAATTATAACAAGCATATCAAACCTAGAACCTTTCAAGTGGGAGACTTAGTGTTGAGAGAAAACCCTAAAAACCAAGCAGAGAGAGAAAATAAAGGACAATGGGAGGCAAATTGGCTTAGACCTTTTGTAATTATTTCTTCTTTTAGAATGGGGACATACAAGCTAGCTAATTGTGATGGTGATGAGTTGCAAGAACCTATTAACAACATCCATTTAAAGAGGTTTCATACCCGATCAGATGAAAGAGTATCAGATGAGTGTGTATCTAATGAGTTTAGCATCATTCTTTGTACATGAGAAAATATCAAAATCCAAAAACATGAGAAAAGTTCAAAATCCAAAAAATGAGAAAGATCAAAAAGTCAAAAACAATGGAAAAGCATAAAAAGAGGAAAATTGAGCATGAAGAAAGCAAAAACATTAAAAAAATCAGAAAATGGTTATCTTGGTGAAAGCCTAGCAAATAGGTGCCTTGATGATATAAACTTAGAAAACATGCACTTTTTGATCCCTTAGGTCTTCCCTAGTTGCATTTTTACATATTGCCTTCTTTTCATCATCCCATTTGTATATCCTCATTGCATCTGTCATTTGTGCATAGTCATAATCAAGTCTCTGAGTTGCATTGTCACATACTAGGTTTCATTTTCCCAAGTTTTTCACATGGTCTCATTTTTCACGTGGGGGCAAAGTATTGGTTTTGATACAAACAAATTCGATAAGTACTACTTTTTGGTCACATGTCAGAAGAGATTTTTAGATCTTCAGAGGGGAGATATTTGTGGAACCTTTGATGTATATCATTGTTCAAACCAAGCCTTTGATCTTGTAACTTGATCCTTGAGCTTCATGACCTTATTATCAGGATTAAAATTTGACAACACCTAAATGATCAGAATGTTTGGAATTCTATTGAAAATCTTGATACAATACAAAACACTTGAAGCTTTTGATGATATTCATTGAATTTTCAAAGTTGTTTCTTTTAGCTAATCGATGATGTTTCGACTAGATTGGTGATGATGAAGACATGATATTTTCTTGACCTTGTATGACTAATTTGAGGAAGATCCACCAACTTGTGTGAATTTGTCTAAGGACATGGTCATCAAAGAGCCATCGAGGACATTCATATAGGAAGGAGGGTTAACCTTTGTTTGTTTACACAAATAGATACCTTGGATATTTAGATATTTCATATCTTAATATCGAAATCCAATTGCAACATTGAATCTGATGAAACCGGTAAACTCATACTCCCATAGTTTATTATTCAACTAGTGAGGGTTGTACTAGTTTCTAAATGGTTACCAAAGCGATGAAAGCAGTATTCATATTATCATGATGTGGTCAGTGATGATTGTACTTGCTCCTAGTTAGACAATGCTCAATGATGAAAATATATCTCTATTGCATTTCTTTCACAAAAAGCTAGTGATAGTAGTTGCATCGCGTTGCATTTTCATGTTAGATTAATTGCATGTTTAAAGGATTTTCCAAGTTCAAGGGGGTTAATCATTTTAAGGTTAATATCATTCATCTTGTTTCAAATCAAGTATGTGAGATTCTCTTTTGCATTCATTCATTACATTAATTATTATTCATTATCTTTTATATCAAGAGAAGAAACAAAGAAAATATTCATAAAGCATTAATCATTATCCATTTGGCATCCATGTCAAAAGTGCATTTCATATAAGTTGCATACATCACAAACCCAAAAAGATAGTTGCATTCATTTTACCATTTTACCATTGCATTGCATAAACCATTACATTCACCATAAATTTAAAAACATATAGAAGTAGTTGCATATCATTTACATCCATCTATCTATGTCATATCTAAGACATTGCATCCATAGCATATCAAAGTAAATGCATCATAGAAATCATATAGATCTGCATATAAAGAAATCTCACATCAACATCATAACAACATCAAAGAGCATTGTAAATAAATGTCCATAAACATCTGTATATCATGATACATCAACAAAAAATGGTACATCATCAAAGTCTTGATCAATCATACATATGATACATCAATACACATCCAGAGGATCAATATCAATCTGTCTCAACTCAAGACCCAGTAGGGGCACCTGATCCATTACCTGTTCCAGCACCTGATCCATCTCCAGTACTTGTATCCCCTGACCCATTTGGACCTCTGTCTAATCTATTTGTCATCCTAGGAGGAACCTGACTGGTAGAAGCATCCCGACTCATCTAATCCATCCTGCTCATAAATGTTTGCATCATAGCACTAAACTGAGCCATCTAAGCTGTCATCACTGAGAAACCTGTTTGCAAGCTCTGTATATCCTTCTCTACTCTACTAGGTTGAGGTGGCGGTACTGGACCTGTAGGAGCCGAAGTAACCTGTGGCTGTATCAAAATCGAAGGAATAACTGGTACCTATTGTGCATGAACCTGTGCTATGGAAACCTGTCTAGCCTGATCAAGATGTGCCTGCCTGGCATCTCTATCTCTGATGACCCCATGTTGCAGCTAGTATGGGAGGGACCTATCTCTATCTACGCGCATAACTACCACTGCTAGCTATGACATGACCACCCCACATATGAGGTCACATATGTCCTCTGCCTAAAGCTCTAGGAGCTCTTGGAACTCTAGGAGCCTTTTGTACTCTAGGTTCTCTCAGACCTCCACCACCTCCTCCTCCATCATCATCATCATCATATGACTCATCCACATTAGGGATAGGCTTTGCTGGATCTGTGAATCTCATAAATCTATGTTGGGAAAACCACTCCATATACTCTGTAGACATACCAACATCAACAACATGATCTAACATATCCCATTTGATGAAAACTAATATGTTAATCTCTGTCCAAGTGAACTCATAATCTACTTGAGCTCCCACATGGACTGCTCTACCTATACCCGAACATATAAATCCATACCCTGCGACATATCCTATACCCTGCCGAACTCGTGTAATACTATCCCAAAGCAAAATCTCTCGATCATAAGCGGTGATTGACCTATCATCCATCAAGGGGAGAACATATAAGGTATCTCATCATCATCCTCTCTCCATCCTTCGCACCCCAGGTAAGGTTTCCAGAGATCCTGATCGATGTCATAAATCATCTTGCGCCAGTACTCAACCTTGCCCAGCTAATGCTGGACAATCATGCCATCATAAAGGAATGCATACGGCCATCCATGACCCCATACTCGGGCTGTAATCGGTCTAGTGATTGGGATGTGCTCCTAGGTCCATAACTGTAACAATATCGCTCTTGCTGATAATGTTGCACTCTCTCAATACACAACCTCATGCAAATCATGATACAACTGTACAAGAACACACAAACCCCAATCGAATCTTCGAGGATGCTCAAGTAAGTCCTCTAGGATCCTACCCCATCCGATTGTGAATCTGCGACCTCGTCGATCAGGGAGAAGTAATTCGTCGATCACTGTACCTAGAACTACAGGAAATGTAGGAAATGATTCAAAATACACCCATGTGACCCATCTACAAGCACTGCCATCATACACCTGATCATAATAAACTATGTATCCTCGTGTCAAGATAAACAACAACCTGTACACATCCTCAGGTGTGATCATCATCTCGCCGAGGGGTAAGTGGAAGGTATTATGGTTAGAGTTCCAATGCTTTGCCATAGCTGTGAGTAGTCCCCGATTTAGCTGGAACTGAGGTATATCAAGGAGGAAGAACTAACCACATTGCTCAATAACACACGTCTCTAGTCTAGTTAGATCACCGACTAAATCAAGCAACCATGATGGTAGGATCCGTACATATAACTTACGGAACCGTGCTTGTTTTGCAAACAAGTGAGTCATATTAGCATCTTCGTATCAGTGGATTATTTAAAGTCAATCAACAACAATTAAATCAATCTTTTTCTCTTTTTGAGCTCATCAACCTATTGTTCCTAAATCTAGATCGTGAGAAGGGATTGTGAGTGCGTAAATGGGTACCTGTTAGATGGACACAAACACTTCAATAGATCATTGTTTTAGCAATATGGGGTTAGTAAAAGCATGGAAAACACAATAAAATCCACTAAAGGCGACCTATTGCCTTCTAATCTAGGAAGAGTATGAACACCAACATATCAGCCCTCAGAATATGTTGATGGAACAGTGACCAATACAACCTAAATACGAAGGATTTGAGTTAAAATGAGCTAAAATGGTGAAACAAGCATGCACACAAGCTATGAAAGATGAAATGAAACTAACAATTAGTATTTGAAATGAAATAGCTTATGATCTAGCATAAAAATAGCAGCATAACAATGCAAAAATGATCTAAGAGGAAGGCTTATTTGCTCTCAAAAC
>MU227579.1:59285-78845 GCA_018584345.1 Thuja plicata | reverse complement strand
ACATTAAATTGATTAAAAGAATTATGCCAAACAGTAACAGGGTCGTTTGGACATAACTCAAGGGTATGATCACACTTAGGGCAAATAGGGTCTATAGTTGCGACAGACCGAAATTAGGTGGTTACAGGGATCAATATATAAGTTATCCTACCAATTAGTTATCCTACCAATCAGTTATCTATCTAATCAGATTGAGATATCAAACATCCATTTATGTGACCATTCTAACATCCTAAACACTTTGTAGCATTACTAAACACACCTATCTATCTTGGAAATCAGTCCGTTAACCAAGACGTTCAATCACAAACAGTGTGTTCTCTTTGAAATCAGGTTTTCATCAATTTTCTTGCAGGCGTCACTTCACAGAGTGTACGTATCATTTTATAATAAGTGTTATTTTATTTATCATATGGGTGATTTGACTTATCGAACGTGGTACTTGGCTTTGTATGCGTCATTTTACCTTGGCAGGCGACATTTCACATATCCTACGTGGCATTTAAAATATTGATTTTTCCTAGGGTTTTGTAGGCGATATTTGATCTATTAAATGCATGTTTTGACCTATCTTCTACGTGACATTTAACTATGCACAATCGTCATTTAACAATGTGGATGCGACATTTTGTCCTCCTAGGAGCCATTTAACATTTTCTAAGCGACATTTGGCCTTAAAATACCTTAATCTATCCTAGCACGAGTGATTAAAAGCATTAAATGTAGGCAAACGAAGCACTAAGAGGTTCAAAACCACTTATCGAAGGTCCATAGTCTGCGGGTCTCTGATATCTACGCCCTCACTTGAACCAATGCTCTCGAATAGGGACCACCATCGTCAAAAATCTCAGGAGGATCATAGCAAAATCTCAATAGTAAAAAGTGAAAATGAATAGTAAAAATAGATTTTTCAACCTATTTATACTATTTGACCTAATTTTGAAGAGATTTTTCACCTAGTTTGACCTAATCTGCATTTTCGTTGTACTGGGGCATGTTTTGCTGCCAGGATCATCATCATTGTTTTCATAAATGAAAACATATTGGATCTATTCTTTATCAGTTTCATCATCTTTTGCTTCTGGACATCAATCTTGTTTTCATTTCTGAGGGGGCATCATCATGTGATCAAGTCAAGATCCTGCATCGTATTTTCCATCAAATATCAATCGAAATCCAGGGCATTGAAATTTCAAACTATCATCAGTGGGGTATTTTGCGCCTTTTCAAATCAATTTCAAATAAGTTTCACAATCAGTTTTGTATCGGGGCATCGCATCAATTTTTGCATCAGAGTTTCGAATCAGGTTTTGTATCAATCAATCAGGTTATCATTGAATCAAGTTTTGCATCAATCAATCAGGTTATCATCAAATCAGGTTTTGTATCAATCAATTAGGCATCAAATCATTAATCAGGACATCAAATTTTATTTGAATCAATGCGCTTCACACATCAATTCAAAGAGGGGCATTTGTAGACACCTAAAATTGGTCAGGTGTTCTATTTCAACTCAAATCCGTAATTTCATCAAATTTGCTCTAAACTTTATCAAAATGGACATTGATTAAATCAAATTGGAATAAAATCAATCAAATCAAAGGATCAATTAACAATGACATCAATTAATTAATATAAGCCTAAAGGGATTAATCAAACTATATAATTGATTTTAATCAATTAATTGTATAGTTTAAATCAAAAATCAAATCCAACCTATTCCCCTACATGGCTAAATTAATTAATTTATTGAATTAATAAATCCTAATATTTTTCAACAAGGATTAAAAGATCCAATGAGAATTGAGAAGGCAAAGCACATTGATCACTCCAAATGTTGCATCTCTACCACTCATTTGACCCTTTTGCATCTTAACCACTCATTCTTGTCATCTTGTCCCAAGCTTTGAGACGATCATTTAAATTATCCCCCCATTTGAAACCATTTGAAAGCCTCTTACTCAACCAAGGCTAAACCATGATCAATTGACTCTACCCCTTACACTTGGGAAAATCCTATAAATAGAAGACATTTTGTAATCATAAACAATCCTAGACATTCGAATGTAAAGCATCCATACTATAGTCATTTTGAGAGCAATATCAAGCAATATCAAAGCAATTGAGAGCATTATCAAAGCAATTTGAGAACATTTTAGTGAATTGTTGAGGGAATTTGAGAGAATTGTGAGCTAGATAGGCATATCAATATCATTTTCTCATTCTAGGACTGTCACTAGTAGAGATTAAGGTTGAGAGCTCTATTAGCATGCTTAGTTAGAGATCCAAGCTTAAACACAGAACACACATCATCAACTAGAATGAATCACTAAGAACAATGAATTTGTAGTTTCACATTATAAAGATGTATTTTAGGTTACATCAAATTTGTCTTCAATTAAAGACTTCACAAGTTGACCAAATTAAGCACATGATGAAATATCTGAGATGATATTTTCAAAAATAAACTAGGTGAAGAATAAATCTCATCGACACAATATAGAAACAATATAGGTGATGAATTAAATAAGTCCTTATGATATTATTTTGAATTTTAGAACCACTTAATTAATTAACTTAATTAAGTCTCTTTATTGAATTGGATACATTATAGTTCTCCTGGCCCAAAGGTTGCTTATCGTCAAGTAATTTGTAAATTGCCCCCCATTTGACAAGCTCTAGGATCCTAGATGATGCGTGAATGCTGGTAGCCATATCCAGTGAAATATCCATGTCTCATCATGACCATGTGTGCACCCTCCTTAAACCTTCTAGATTCAACGTTCTACAAATCTCGAAGAAGCTTCCATGACTCTACTCTGATATAAACAATTCCCAACCCACATTTGCCAAGCAAATCCTCATGATTAGTTGAATTATCTTTGTTAGCCTATGACCTATTATAACTTTCTAGACACTTCTTAGAGGCCTTTATAAGGAGATGGATTGCCATTATAAATCATCATATAATGTATTTTAACTCTTCTTTATATTACTCGAAGATGGAGGTTGAAGGTAGTTTGGTTGTATGCAATTTCGGAGGTGGAAGATCCTTCCTAGTCTATATTTATAGTTTCGGTGGGATTCATTCCTCACCCTAGTCTGTCGTTAGAAATATCCTCTCAGATATTTTACCTTATGCTTAATTTGGCCAACTAGTGAAGTCTTCAATTGAAGACAAATTTGATGTAATTTGAGATATATCTTTATAACTGAAAAGTTCCATGTTCTTAGAAATTCATTTCGGGTGATGGTGTGTGCTTTGTGTTAAGTTTTATGCATCAACAATAATATATTTGGCATTTCTGAACCATTTAGTTGATTAATATCAATTGATACTGTCGAGTGTCAAAGGGCCTAAAGGCATCGAGTGTCGATGGGTGCTGAGTGTTGAAGGGTGTCAAAAAGTGCCAAGTGTCGAAGGGTGTCGAGTGATGAAGGTTGAGTTTCAAAGGGTACTAGAGGGTGTTGAAGGGTGAGTGTGAAGGGTACTAAGTGCTACCGGGTGTTAAGAGGGTGTCGAGTGTCAAAGGGTGTTGAAGGGTGGCGTGTGTCGAAGGGTGCCGAAGGGTATCGAAGGCCAAGTGATGGGTGCAGGTGAAGGTTAATTGTCGTAGTAGAGAATTTTTGTGGCAAACCTATGTTTGGTATATTACATAGAAGTTAAAGAAAGCTAGTATAAGTTCTCCCTCTTGCAGTGAGATCCTGCATGCACAAAATAAATCCACAACTTAAAGAATATGTAGCTAAAATCAATCAAAATGAATCCGCAACTAAAAAAATAGACTTGAGAAAACCTTAGGCAAAATTGTAGGCAAATAATTGGTGTCACTTTTCTCAAAAAACAATTACTGCTTATTTTAGCCCCCTTTTTTCAAATTATTTTCAAATTTTAACCAACAACTGCTCCACCAAAATAGAAAAAGATTTTAATTTATCCTTAAAAACTTGAATGAGATCACTCTAACTACTTAAAATAAAATTAAAATTAAATAGAAATTGCACTTGACCAACTACATAAAAACATGAGATTACACTGCAATGTAAAATGAAAACATCTCAGTACACCAAAATTCCAAAATTCATGGTAATAAAAATGTCCAACCCCCAGAAAGATGCTAGAGCATTTCTCTATGAGCGCATGAGTTTCCGAGAGCAACAACAGAGTTGGGTAATCTTTTGATCGATGCAAAGCATTACATGATGCAAACTAAGAGTCTCAAACACTTTCGATGCTCTCAGAAGTGATCTTATCAAACAGATGAAAGATTGGTCAGTAGAAAGATCTTATCAAACAAATGAAAGATTGGTCAGTAGAAATAAATATTGAGTAAACTTGGTTGAATGAAAGCATAGTTTTCTATGTTTTTAAAGAATGTTAAGGTCTTCGATTTTTCCATCATTCAAAAATAAAACACATTTATGTTTTTTCATATTTTCATTCAACCAAATTCTCAAATGGTTTTTCTCTCCATTGTAATCTTATATTACATAAAGATCTAATACTTTTTGATAAAGATCTATATGTTGGATAAGAACGTTTCTGAAAGAAATGAAAGATGGAATCTTTACCTTGTTACTGTTGTGAAATAGAGTCCAACTAGGCCAAAATGAGACATTTTTTTGGCACCACTTCGGTAAACTTCATGACGAGAGTGGATGAAGAAGTGGAAGGAAATATAATCTGTCTTCTCTGTAATCTGCACAAGCCCTCTCGATCAGTAAAATTGAGAAATATAGGATGTTTTTTTTTGTTTATAGCTATTGTTTTGGATTTTGGGTAGTTTTAGTGTAAGTGGTTTGATTGTTATGGTTACAATGTCTAAAATGGTCATTTTGAGTTGACATCTTGTACATATTTTGCATTGTCATGTTAATTGTTTGCTTTGACCACCACAAAATTTGCACAATTGACCCTATGCATAAATGGTGCAATTATGTGCCCTATGGTATGATAAATTTGCACAAGTAGTCTAATCACTAAATTTTTCTTTTGTTATTAGGTAACTAATGAGCGTCTATTGGCCTACTAGATGGGGCTTTAGTGAGTTTTTAATTAGCGAAAACCAATGAATGATAATTGAAACATGGGTAAAGAAAAAGTTTTTATGAAAGAAAATGTGTCAATTATTTATGAACATATGATCATGGTTTATAATACTTATTTCAATGATAGAAGTCAAGTCCATTAAGTTGGATTCTCATTATTTATTGATTATTATATTTGTTATTTAGTAAAAATAAGTTTTGTGATACCACTGTTAAGATTTAACTATGTAGTTTTTGAGTCAAACTCATTGACCCATGTTTCATGACTAGTGGTACACAAGAACTCATCTCTCATGAGAATGAATGAAACACTTAGTGTTCATTACATCTATGTGATATTCATAGGGTTAAAGCATCAGGCCTTACCAGGAGGTTACCCATCCAAGTATTGCTCCAACTCAAGCATACTTAACCATGGAGTTTCCTCCAAGGTTAAGCTCACTTTGTTTGCTACCCCATTTGCAAAACCTTCAACAAGTGTTGTGCCTTATGAACCATTCATTATAGAGCCTTTTTACTCATCAATTGATAAGTAGTAGGTACTTTCCACAACAAGTCAAATTTTGATATTGTTGTCAAGATTTAATTGTGTAGTTTATTGTGATATTGCTATTAGGATTCAACTACGTAGTTTTCAAGTCAAATGGATTGACCATATTTCATGAATAGAGGTTCACAATAGTCCATCTCTCATGAGAATGAATGGAACACTTAGCACTTATTGCATCTAGGTGATGCTCACAGGGTTGAAGCACTGAGCCTTCTCGAGAGTTCACCCATCTTAGTATTGCTCCAACTCAAGTGTGCCTAACCATGGAGTTTCCTACAAGGTTAAGCCAACTTAGCTTGCTACCCCATTTGAAAAACCTTCAACAAGTGTTGTGCCTTATGAATCATTCATTACAGAGCCCCTTTAGCTCATCATTAGATAAGTAGGAGGTATTTTCCACAGCAAGTCAAATTGTGATATTGCTATTTGTTAATTTTTTTGTAGCTAGATCGGATTCTAGCTCTCATTATTTTAATTAGGAAAATTAAAATAATGAATAAATTATTTTAATTAAGGACAATTAAATAATTGATTAATTATTTATTTTGGAGAAATAAATAAATAACTTATTATTTAATTAGGAGAATTAAATAACATATTAAATCGAGGAGATTATGTATTTAATCTGAAAATTAAATATTGGAGAATTAATATTATTTTATTATTTATTTAATTAGGAAAATTAAATAAATATATTGGGCTATTGTATTTAAATGCAATAAAATAAATCACTAAGGGCTGGGCCCTTTCTCTCTTCTATTAAAATGTCTATAGACGTTTTACTTGTATTGGTGCCAAAAAGGAATTAAATTCAAGGTCGACCTTGGATGCCGACCATACCTTTTATTTGCCACTCCTCATATATATGGGGAATTTTGTGTGGAAGAAAACATACAAATTCAGTGACAATAAATTGTCTCTGCTATACTCTCTTCCCTATGCGAATTACTTCCAGCCAATTGAACAACTCCTTCAATTATCAAAGACTATGAATAACTATGTGATACATAGTTCTGCTATCTACATTGTTCAAGCGATCTACATACATTGTTCAAACATTTTTCAATGATATATAATCCATATCAACACACAATGATTTACAAAGTCATCTGATACATATCAACAATCTATATCAATCAACATATTTTAGGAAGCAACAATATGATCAAAACAGACTAATCTAATTCACCACCTACGAATGCATATACATGACATATCATACTGAAGACATCAAATACATTATGATCTGTATTATGTAGACATCATACCGTGGATGTTTGGATTTAGACTGAGATATATATTCATAATTGAAGATTCCTTGAGTGTATTCAACCATTCAATTTAAGAGTAAATAAGAGGATTGTTGTTGGAAATATATTGAGGCTAGGTGACTGAGAGGGGGGGGGGGGGGGGGGAATCAGGAACCNGGGGTGAATCAGGAACCAATAAAACTTAATCTCTTTAATCCTTTATAAGATTATCTAATCAGATTGCATGCATAACTAGAAAAGTAATAAACATCCACAACACTTGACACAATATTTGGTTACCCAGAAACCTTCCAAATAGAAAGTAAATTTGGGGCGAGGATGGTACCCACAAGATTTATTACTGCAGTATAAATTTAGCCTGTTAAAGCTTACAATTGACCACTTCTGATGGCCTGCCCTGTTAGGAGCAATAAGGACTGTTAGGTCCACCTTGTGAGAGGATTTAGTACAATATAATTAAGTATGCAACTCTGTTAGGAGATTTGTAAAGGACTGTTAAGTCCACCTTGTTAGAGGATTTTGCTGATGCACCTGTTAGGATGAACCAATAGATGATATTCTATGCAACTCTGATTTGCTGAATAAGATCCTTTGATATAATAACTAATCACCTGAATGTGATGGATGAGTCTCTGTTGTTCCTTATACTGTTGTAGCCTCTTAATCAGTCTACCACTTCATATTCACATATATACACTTCTTCACACATATTTGGATAAAAAAAATACCTTACATTTATACCTTATCCAAATCAAATACTTCTATAAGTCAGCTTCCATAAGATAAATCAATATCAAACAATATAAACTTAGTCCACCGAAAACTGTTACTCGGGTCCAGTAATCCACTCGGGTGATATACTGGCACTCGGGAAATATGCTGTCACTTGGGCAACATAGTAAACTCTGGCACTTGGGTTACACTATGTACTCGAGTCATATTGATCACTCGGGTAATACTGATTACCACTGTCTGCTCGGTTGACACTGCCACTGCTCGGGTTACACTATAACTGCTCGAGTTGCACTTTAAGTTGCTGGCTTGGTCAACTCTGTGATGACTAAGTGTTTTGGCACTAATTGACAACATGTCTTGCCACAAGTTCATCAATCTCCCCCTCTTGCATTAGTGACCAAAAACACTTATCATGTTCAAAAGCTGCTCAAACTTCTGAGTCAAAACTCCCCCTTACCATATGCTTGGGTACTTGCTCGGGTTTTGACAACAACTCTGTAACTCAGAAGATTTGTGACCTTGTTTGTTACATTTGAAACATTTTCCTTCAAACTTAGGTTTCTCAGTGCATTCACTTGCCCTATGTCCATGTTTGTTGTATCTATAGTATTTACCATTAAACTTTGATTTTCCATTGCTCCAACACTTATTTGTTGTGTGCCCTAACTTGCCACAATGATTGCAAGTAGGTTTGTTGTTCTTTTGAGTTCCTTGCTGTGAGGATTCACCTTGTTCAATATAACCTAATCCAGTCTGTCCATGATGTCTAAGTTGATCTTGCTTTGTCAACTGATCCATGCTTACCTGTGAATTCATCATACTCTCATTTGTTTGCTTTTCAGTATTGAGATCATTCTGTAGTCTTTCATTTTTTTTCCTCAGATTGATAACTTCTTGATTTGCATTATTGAGTTGATTTATCATATTTTCTTGCTTTTTTTGTTCCTTGACTTCACATATCCTGACTAAATGAATTTCTTGTTCTCTTTTCAACTTTATGACTTCTTCATGTAAATTGAGATTCTTTGCAAGTAGGTCTTCAATTGCTGCATCTGCTTCTTTGGAACTTCTTTCTTCTATGTAAATTTTATCATTCATCTGCACTGCCAAATCTTTTCTTATTTTCAGGGAAAGAGAGAGTTTCTCCTTGAGTTTTTTGATCTGATCCATGGCCACTTGTAGATCTAACTTTTCATTTTTAATGACTTTCTCCAGTCTGTATATTTCCATTGCCTCTGATCTTTTCTCAAGTTGTTAAGTTTCTATTAAGAGAACCTTTAGGTCTGATACCAATTTTTGGAAATATATTGAGGCTAGGTGACTGAGAGGGGGGTGAATCAGGAACCAATAAAACTTAATCTATTTAATCCTTTATTAGATTATCTAATCTGATTGCATGCATGAAACATAAAAGTAATAAACATCCACAACACTTGACACAATATTTGGTTACCCAGAAACCTTCCAAATAGAAAGTAAAACTGGGGTGGGGATGGTACCCACAAGATTTATTACTGTAGTATAAATTCAGCTTGTCAAAGCTTACAATTGACCACTTCTGATGGCCTGCCCTGTTAGGAGCAATAAGGACTATTAGGTCCACCTTGTGAAAGGATTTAGTACAATACAATTAAGTATGCAACTCTGTTAGGAGATTTGTAAAGGACTCTTAAGTCCGCCTTGTTAGAGGATTTTTCTAATGCACCTGTTAGGATGAACCAGTAGATGATATTCTATGCAACTCTGATTTGCTGAATAAGATCCTTTGATATCATAACTAATCACCTGAATGTGATGGATGAATCTCTGCTGTTCCTTATACTGTTGTAGCCTCTTAATCAGTCTGCCACTTCATATTCGCATATACACTTCTTCACACATATTTGGATAAATAAAATACCTTACATTTATACCTTATCCAAATCAAATACTTCTGTAAGTTGACTTCCATAAGATAAATTAATATCAAACAATATAAACTTAGTCGGCCAAAAACTGTTACTCGGGTACAGTAATCCACTCGGGTGATATACTGGCACTCGGGAAATATGTTGTCACTCGGGAAACATAGTAAACTCTGGCACTCAGGTTACACTATGTACTCAGGTCATATTGATCACTCGGGTAATACTGACTACCACTGTCTGCTCGGTCGACACTGCCACTGCTCAGGTTACACTATAACTGCTCGGGTTGCACTTCAAGTTGCTGGCTCGGTAAACTCTGTGATGACTAAGTGTTTTGGCACTAATTGAAAACACGTCTTTCCATAAGGTCATCAATTGCTTCGTGGATCAAGGATCCTCAACAAATCCTCGTCGAAATCACTGTGAGTTATAGTGTTTACAATTCTGAGAATAATACTAAATTGATCTGAATGTTGGGTTTTTCCTCATTGAGGTTTCCCAGGGTAAAAATTTTGTGTTATTGTTCTATTGTTTTCTTTTGTGTTCAAATATATGATAATTGTTAGATTTGATTCCTTATTTCAACACTATCGGGATTCAATTGTGTAGTTTTTGAGTTAAACTCATTGACCTATGTTTCATGAGTAGAGGTTTATAAGAACCCATCTCTTATGAGAATGAATACTTAGCACTCATTGCATCTCAATTTTTCTCAAAGAGGTGAAGCATCCGGCCTTCCTGAGAGGTCACCAATCTCATGAAATTAAGTTTATGCAATAGGTACATAGAAGAAAAATTATGACAATCATCAGTCAAAATATTGTCACGATCATGATAAGGTGCATAAATTTACATTTTGAATGCATTGAATCAAATGAAAGACACTCTATTAAAAAAAATTTGATGGACATAAATTTCTCCACTAAGTTTGATTCCAACTATTTATTTTTTGTTGTGTTGTTATATCAAAAGCTTTGTATTCCTCCATAAAAGTAAAGTAGGCTTATGTGATATGTACATAGAAGAATATATGATTTAGTTGTCCATCAATGTGTGGTCACGATTGTCTTAAGACACATAAATTTGTAGTTGGAAGACATTATTTAAAGTTAATTTGGTGGTCATAAAAATTATATACCAAGCTTGATTATCTTTATTTATTGATTATTATCATTTTGCTTCAAAAGCTTTTTATTCTTCAACTAAGTAAAATAAGGTAGGCTTACACAATAGGTTCATGAAAAAATATGTATCAATCATACATCAAAATGTGGTCATGATCATAATAACATGAGAAAATTTGTAATTGAGGGCATTACATGAACTAGAAAGTATAATACTACTCTTTTTGAAAGTCAATTTCATGGACATAAGCTTGTCCATTAAACTTTTATTTGAGCAATATCTACTAATTATTGTGTTTTTGCCTCAAAAAATATTGAATGAGATTTGGTTCTTAGCGATTTGTGGGTTTGGGGCACCCACTCCCTCTCTCTCTCTCAGCCAAACCCTAGACAATTTCCAATTCTCTTTCTGAAACACTTAGCTTGTGTCCAGTGTGGGTTCAACCCCCATCTTCCCTTCACTTTTGGGCAACCTCTTGTTTCGAGGCCATTGACAACTCTATTGGTTATTTCATAAAGGTGGATGATGTTATGACAACTATGGGTCTCTCTACCTTTGCACATATTTGGTGGACATTGATATCTCGACACCTCTCTTTGGAGATGTGGTTCTCATGTAGGGGGATAGACCATCGACTGAAGTGATGGATTATAAGGGCATCTCATTTCGATGCCACCAATATTTCTCTACTAGGCACCTAGCAACTGGTTGTTCTCTCTTGCGACATAAAGGTGTTGCCACTTGGTGGAAAGACACTAGCAAAGAGCATTTGACTGTTCCAACTTCTAATTCTTCCTCTAGCGAAGAGTCACATGTTGACGAAAAGGATGAAGCTCATGTTGTAAATTTGGGTGATGCTCTTGTAAGTCAGGCCATCCATGTCAATACTATTGCTCCTACTAGTGTGGTCCCCTCTGGCTGTGACAACCCTTCTTCGCATGTTCCTCTTGCCCTGCTCCAATCTTCGGTGGATAATGTACAACTTTCTTAGCACTCAGCCCCTTGTGTCGATGATTTCCAAATAGAGTTTCAGATGATGCTCCCCCTCGTGGGGGGGATCCTAAGGATAGCATGCCCTAGATAGTTGCTTGACGACGTAGAAAAAATAGTTCTTCAAACTCACATTCATCTCCACATGTAGTGAGCGAGTTGTCCTCCCACGCCAACACTTTTACAGTAAGTGTGTTGTGGAACACTTGTGTTGCCTCTAGGTTGTGGTTGTGTAAGGGTAGCACCATTGTTATGTTGTTGATTTTAATAAAAATGCTATTAAATTTTAAACTAATAAAAAGTAAAATTTGTGTATATAATGTCAAAGTTCTATGTCAATCATCTATTGCCACGGGGTCATGGTTTTAATAATATGCATGAAAGGTATTAAATCAAATAAACTGCATAAGAATTCTATTTCAAAAGTTGATTTTATGGAAAAATATTCTCTAATAGGTTTAATTTTTGTAAACTTAAAATACAAAAAGGATATATTTTAACTAAGAAGTACATGATCTTTGGAGATCTCCAATCTAATTTTAAATTAATTATTTTCTATGAAATTTATAATCTAAATCAAAACCTAATGGACTAGATCAAAATATATTTTAATAAGGGATATTAGAAAAGGTCACCCTTGGAAATAAAAACAAGATTAGTATTTAGAATGGCTTAGTCATTTTGGCTTTTGATGAAGCCTTGTCATTCTCTTCTAACTAGAGAAGGAATTAGGGTTCTAGCTTCTGCTTGTATATTCCATTTTCTTAGGTTCTCTGTTAGTTAGATTAATCTATGTGTATTCTTATCCAATCTAATGTACAATGTTTCCATATGATTGTAGTCCCATCTTTTTATGCACTAGTGTTTTATTTGATTGTGGTAATGTCCTCAACTTGCACCAATTATGAATATTTAATATATAGAACAATGTGTCATCGCGTGTACCTTTTAGGACTTACCTTAAGGGGTTTCGGATACTAGTTGAAAGTTACATGCAAATACAAAAAAGCTCAATAATGACTTCCTATTAAGCTTCATGACATGACTAGTACTACTTTACTAATTGTAATGTTATGTGTTTGAGTGTTCTAAGTTATGTTACAACTATAAGTATGCATTCATCCAATTAGTACTTTATTAATAAGCATTACATGATTTTATGGTCATTTGGATGTGGGAGAAGATATACATGTGAAGTGAAGAGAGAAGGAAATTACTAAAATGGAAGAAAAAAACATTGAATGTTGTAGACACAACCACACATATTCTTGTCTATGGGATGGGACTATTAGTGTGTTGGTACATGAGGCAATGAAGTGATAGAGAGTAAATAAACATGGTGTTCAGGTGTGGGCATGGTTAATTATATTAAAGGGTTCAAATACAAGGATGCTTAGTGTATCAAATGATTAAAAATGGTTATTATTATTCTTATTAAATTATGGCTCTAAAAATGATTGTTTAATGAGAAGGAAAAGTGCAAACTAGACACTTTTATCTCTGCATTTTGCCTAAATTTTAGCATACATGTGAGCTAAGCAAATCAAATATGATATTTGACAATTTAGAAAATGAAAACCATCAATTTTCTAGCAAAGGCATTTAGAAGCCACGAGGAGATGGTCTAATGTGTTGTCATATAAGGTGCTTGCAAGTATATGTTTGTGCATAGATTTTGAGGACTTGGGGACAATAATGCAATGTTGATATTTATTGTTGTAAGTCATAGTTAGTAGGGCATGCAAGATTTTTATCATCTTAAGCATTGGGAAGCCCATTCTCTTATTTACGTTTATAATAAGTTTATCTTGTTTTAGCTTGTTGTAACCTTGGAAGAATTTTTTTTATTAATTCAATTAATATATCATTGTTTTCCTTCCATTTGACATATGAAATTGGACCCCCTTTCCTAGACTACATTAGTTTTTAGGCTTATTGTCACCCCTTCTAATTGTGGATGCCATTTTGTTTAATCAACCTACAAGGTTGAGTACAATCGATGAAGTTCCATACTTTTCTCTACATATTGCATGCTTCCAATAATGGTCTCAAACATCATAATTTTTAGATATAAAAATACACCTAAATAAACATTTTATTGAATGCCCTTTCTACAATAGACTAGATTATAAAGAATAGGGATGTGTAAGAACTAAATCATGTTGAATGACTTTCTACAGTGGACTAGATTATAAAGAATAAGGATTTATAAGAACTAAATCATGTAAAATTTAAGATTCTTTAAATTTTAATCATCCCAACTTCAAATAATAAATTTAATGTAATTTCCTAATTTATAGAAGTCTATTACATCTCAATAACCCTAATCTATCTCAATCATTTAAATAAATCGCTATGATCTCAATCTAATTAATCGATGTAAAAACTGATTTCAATATATGGTTTAATCATCAAAAATAGTTTTTTATTAAATTAAATGTAAGGTAGTTTCCTTCCAAAATATCCATTCATAGTGTTACCTTCGAATCTCCAAATTCTAAAGGGTCTGGCCAAGTATCTAGATGAACTCCACTTTTGCATGCTTGTTTCTTTTATTTGGGTTGAATTCCATCAAATTATGGATATGCACACTGGAAATGCCGTGATGAAGGCCTAATGATATTTGAACAGACCTGAATCTACAACCGTAAGAAATGAAAGGTTTTATGTTCGATTCCCTTTGTGTTTGTCTACTCGATCGGAATAACAAGGTATGTTCAGTGCAACTGTTTTGACTGAATTTGCAAAATCCTGTGTTGCTTGCATTTTTCATGGTTGAGATCTGATATGGGCGATGAAATCTGATCATCTTTTACAGACATTTGTCATTTTTTCCCAATTTATTGAAGCCTTATTTCTAGGCTTTTCATTTTTTTTAAGGGTTTGTGATACAAGTTCCAGTACGATCCGACAACAGAGCCAATAATACTGTTGGAAGTAGATGCTAACAATTTTTCACGACTATACTCCTCATTCAATGCCTTGAGATCTTGGATTTTGTCAAAGAGGATTTAGAGGCCATTCTGGAGGAATCCCTTAGTTGTTGGTTTTTAAGATTTTCAAATTGAGTCTCATAAGTCACAGGAGACCCTAGTCCATGCAAAACTGAGATGGGTAGGACCAAAAAATGTATGGTGGAAATTTATAGCTCGATGTTAATGGAACACGCCACTAGATGGAAGGATGGGAGATTTCTGCAAGGACAAACAACATTGGTTGAAAAACACCTTTGTTACTCTAGAATAATTAATTACCGAATCTTTAACACGGCTTAGTTTTTTCTATTAATCTCACCGTCTCCGCATCTATGCATTGCTTTAAGTGTCATTTGCTTCAATCTTTGATTGTTTTTTTGTGTTCCCTGAATAATTTTTTGTATAAAATGCTTGCAACATAGGAATTGTATAGCAGTTGCCTTCAAACAAGAGTGCATCAGTTTTCCATTGCATATGATCCTCAAAATAGATTAAGCCTATGTGAATATGTGAATAATAAAAACTCAAGTCAATGTCAATGATTATCTGGGAGATATAATTCCATGTGGAATTATTGCAAACAAAGTGACCGAATAGTGAAGCCTCGATTCTAGGAAGTCTGTTACAAGGCTGACGCAGGCTATAATCAGGAAAGAGTATCTCAGGTGCAGCTTTTCCATTTTAGCCTCCTTCAACCAGTTAAATATCTTCTTTTGGTTTTCAGAAAGGATAGTTTTCATGTCTTTTGTTTTTTATTATTTTCTTCAAACCAATGTCAATGTGTATCACACAACCGTGCGAAAAATCAGTCCATGCTATCTGTGGTCAATGCTTCAATGCTAAAGTTGGTATATCTTTGCAGACTTTGTTATGTCACATTTGCCATTCCTTTGGCTTTTAGTTTTACCATACAAAATTTATCTTGGAATATGTTTCTTTGACTTGTGTTTTTGTTGCATATCTCCCTTCTTAGTATCTTATTTTTTATGGGATCATTATGTGGCATGGCGCGTATATCACTTCAGTCTAACTATATGAGTTGGTGGTTTTATCGTGCAGCATAATTTGTCAATCACAGTCTAAAGCTCTTAGATTTGAAGGAACTGTTGTTTAGGGTAGGTAGGATGGCATGCCTAGCAATTTCTCTACAGCCAATAAAAGGGCCTGACATTCTGCTTCAAACCCGTGAATGGTTCCCTCCAGCAAGAGCATTGGTAGCTGTATCTACTTTTAAAGCCACTCGCCTTGCCTTTGCAAGTGGAAAAAGTAGTACAGCTGATGACGGTGATCAAAGTCTTGGTGATGATCCTTTGGCAGCCTCAAGTGGGCAAGTAATAGTTGGAAAGGAGAGCAAATATCGGATAGTATACCGTTTGGTGAATAGCATCTATGTTCTGGTTATTGCAACTGCAGATCACGATGATACTGCAAACAATGTATTTGATTGTACTGGAATAGTAAATCAAGCAGTGAGTGTAGTCGTGGCTGCTTGTAGAGGTGTTGATGTTACTACTGACAAGCTTCATCGCAAGTATACAGAGATTTACATGGCTCTAGATATAGTTTTGCGTGGGGTAAGTAGCACAAGACTTGCCACTATTCTGGCATCTATGCGTGTGGAGAGTATTGCAAAGATGGTTCTTTCTGCTATAGATGCAGTGAATCTTGTACGTGGTTCAGAAAGCTGGAATCAACTAGAAGGGCAGTCTCTTGAGCACCAGGCAAATGTACAAGTTCTCTCGCAGGCTATGTTTGAGTTGCCAGAAGAGACCTTATCTGCTGGTGACGAGGTGGCAGCAACTCTTACTCCTGCCCAACAGAGCTCTGTAGCTCAGACATCACAGCAAAAATCAGCTGAAAAGCCAGCTAACGAGGATCCATTTGCAGTCACTGATGCTGTAAACAAAACTGATAAACTTGCAGGTGGATTTAAAAGGAATAAAGAGTCACCATCTGATGTTACATTAGCTCTTGCTGAGCTGGAAGTTACAACCTTGAAAACAAGTTCAACGGCAGAGTCCACATTTATTGGAGTAGAGGGATTTGAAGGAGACTATGGAGGAACTGAATTTGGTAATGAGCAGGCCTCATTAGCTGAGGCATTTGAAGGTATAGAAGATGCCTTTGGTGGAGGTTTGGATGCATCTGAATTTGGAGCAACTATAGAAGCTACTAGCACAAAAGGGCTTGGAGGCCTTGAATTGTTAGAGAGTGGACAAACGACATCAAAAACATCATCTGGACCAACTCTTCCTCCTGGGGAAGCTCTGACTGCAGGGGCAGCATCTAGAAACAAAGGTCCTCTACTATACCTGCATGAGGAGGTCAATGCTGAGTTCAAAGAGTCAGTACTCAGAAAGATAGGAGTTCAGGGTACATTGTTCTTGAAGACTACTTCTCCAAAAGATTCCAGCATAAAGGATAATGAGTTTTCATTTCGACTCGATGGTTCAGCTGGCATCAAGAGTGCTATTATGCAGGGTGCCATTGTAAGTAGCCTAGGGCAGGGTTTATTTCACATTAGAACTCCAGTGTCAGAAGAGCCTTTGCCAATTTTGAAGTACCGTCTTCAGCCCTGTTTTACTCCTCTACCTTTGAGAGTTCGATTGGTCACACGTCGAAGTGGAACCTTGCTCTCTTTAATGATACAATATGTAGCCAATCCTTTTGTGCCTACACCCCTTAAAGATGCAGTTTTTGTTGTGAAATTACCAGAGGATCCTACATTATTGAAAGTATCACCTAAAGCTACTTTGAACCGCCAAAGCCAAGAGTTAAGATGGCATGTTCAGGAGATCCCACTACAAGCTCGTCCTGGTTGCTTAAGAGCTCAGATGCCAATCAACTCCGAGACACAGGATTCCACAGATAAGGCTCTGCGCAGGAAGGAACCTGAAATTAAAGGCCGTGTAGAGTTTGCTGTTCAAGGGCACACACTTTCTGGAATTACTATCACATCTGTTTCAGAAGGGCTTACAGACTTTTACTTAGGGGAAAACAACTTTAAAACTGGCAATTATCTGTGTTTGTAAGAGTGAAAACTGGTTTTGTAAAAGGGATGACAGTATTTTCACCTGTATTTTATTTGTTCTTTGGCTTTGTCGTTTCTTCCCTTTCCTTTGTTTTCTCTTTCTTTTCACATTTTGAGTCTAAAGTTGACTCTTCTCAATTTCTCCCCCTTGTTCTGTCTTGGTCCCCATCTCACCTCACCCCCCTCCTCTTTTTAGTGGGTCCCGATCTGCTATTTACTCATTCTCTCTAACAGATCACATTATCTTGATGATGGATGATAGAGCATGATCCAAAACATTGATAGAAATATGTTTATGCAGTCAATTCAAGAAGCATTGAAATTTAATATTTTCATTCTTATTTGTAGAAATCGCTTTAATCAAATGTTGTTTGAACCTTGAAGAGTTAGAGGTCACATGTCTTTTGTCTATTTTTGAATAAGTTTCCTAGACCGTTGTATGATTGGTTATTTCATTCTCATTTATTCAAAGTTTCAGTATTGGCAGTTGTGTCATTCTGGGTTTATATTTTTGAAATGCATAAAATCACTTTTCTAAGCATTAGTGACGAGAGGCAAGAGGTTGAAGCATTGACGCAAATTTGTCGATTCCAACTCAGAGTTGTCAGGAATCATGGTGGTGGACTTTTGCTGCAAATCTTATAAGAAAATTGATATCTCCTTCCACTCGTCATTGATGATCTGATAGAGAGATGTCTGCACAAAAGCCCATCCTTCCTCTTGGTATTATTGGGAAATTTGGTGAGTCGGGTATTGCTGCCAACCCTATTAGTTCTGAACTTCTGACCAAATTTTCCGTGCTTGCGCAAATGTATAAATTTGAAAGAGAGAAATTTTGTGTGCTGTAAGTTCCAACCTTGGAATTACTGAATATCAAAAAATAGCAAAGCGGTTTTGTCGGCCTTCATTTCTATTGTAGGTGAAAAGAGTTGAATATGTTGTCTCTGCAGAATGTCAACAAAGCAGATGGTTTAGGATTACCATTATCATTTGTACCAAAAGATGTGTTAAGATAAATAAAGAACAGGTTAGATGTATGCGTTCAGATTTAAAACACCCTTCCATATATGTTTCTAAGGCATTATATTACACTAATTATTGCTTACCTTTCTGAATCCGATAAGCTCTAAGCTTCTACAATACAAACACCAAACATGGAATATCTTGCTTTGTTTGGTATGAGTAATGCTTTTGCATGAATAAAACCTTGAGGTGTCAACATTGCCTTTTCCTCATTTGATCTCATCATTTTTTATTGCATCATTAGGCACCATTTAACTGCCTCTGTAGCATTGCAAGATTCCTTGGCTATCCCACTTGTTTAACAGAGTTGTTTATAATATCATATTATCAAACAATAATGCAATGTAAATAATAAGGGTAGTATTCAGAAAAACTATAATTGATAGATATGAACTTCCACGAGGTAAACAGCATGCTTATCACTTTATGCAATCAGGATATCCCCAGGTAAGATTGGCTTCTTTCAAGGCATATCATTATGCAAATTTAACAAGCTTTAACAGCCCATGTATCTTACTGAATGGGGTTGTAAGTCAATTTTACCAGGCACCTCAACTTTCTGGTGTTATTGCAAGCAAAGTTGCAAGACTCTCACTCGGCTAAAACTCGCCAAGCCCTGGAAAAAAAATTCGGGAAAAACTCGGCCAGTTTTTGACAAAAACTCGGCAAAAAACTCGGGAACTTAAAAAACAGCGTAATTTTAATTAGAAATGCATTTTTTTTGCAAAATTCAATGAGAAGATGCATCCAATGAGTTAATTAATCAAAACACAATTGAAACAAGTTTTAGATATATATAAATGCAAAGTGGGTACAAGTAACAAAATCACATTCTCATGCGGAATAGTTTGAGTTTCTGTAAAACTAGAAGTAAATACATCATTACAAATTAAAATTAAATCTT
>MU227579.1:38070-55244 GCA_018584345.1 Thuja plicata | reverse complement strand
ATATATATGCTCCAACAACTGTTAGGTGTTAGTTTCAGTTCTGGTTATTAATCTTTAGTTTGCTGTTCAATAGCTTTACTTTGTTGTCAATAATATCCAGTTATCTGCCAATCAGTTATAGATCGCCGGCAATAGTTTTAATTTGTTGTCGGATGAGTTAGCATAAACATAGGAAGGTTGTTGGGTCTGCTACATGTATAAATATGTATTTTTTGTCAATGAATAAAACAATCAAGGATGAGTTACGCTGTTCTGTACTGTTGGCTGTTTCTTATTTCTACTTTTGGTTTCAGAGAAATTGCTTCCTTTATTTTCTCCATGTTATCATGGTGAAGGGAGTTTTGAGCAGCAGTGATCACTGCATTTTATCAGCTGAGAAGATTGCAGTAGGAGCACATATCGACATGAAGATACTCAACATGTTAGTAGGAGTAGAGGGAAGTCATCTTTAGGACATGCTTTGTTCAAATCTCTGAAGTTGGTACGGATTCAGATGCCCCCAGTTGGCTTGGTGACTGGTACTAGATTTTAAATCTACTCAACATAGTCTATTTGTCAGATAAAGCCAACATCTAGTAACTTTTTCAGCTCATCTTTGACCAATAAAGCAATTTGAGGGTGCATTTTTCTTAGTTTTTGCTTGATAGGTTTCGCACCTGGGTAAAGTGGTAAATGATGTAGGACCAACTCTGGATTGAGCCAAAGCATGTCAGCATAAGACTAAGCAAAATTGCTCTGTTTCTATAAAGAATTTGATAAAATTTGATCTTTCTATATCGTTAAATTAGGCTGCAAAGTGTATGATTTCCACACTTTTTGTTGTATTCATATTAATCTTCTCTACTTTTTTTTAACTAAAAGTGGGGATCTCTCTTGATTTATGGGGAGTGTATCCAACCTTCCATCCTCGGGTGCCTTAGAAAAGTTTTCACCCTGAGATACTTCCTTTATTTTTACTATTTCACTGTCTAAAGGTGCCTTTTTGTTTTTCACTTAGAGGCTTATTTTTACTATTTCACTGTCTAAAGGTGCCTTTTTGTTTTTCACTTAGAGGCTTATCTTTAATTTTCAGATTTTTGCGATTGGAAGGTTGTGCACACTCACCAAAGTATGTAGTAATGTCAAGATCTATGATGAATCTAGCATTATGATCGCCTAAGGGTATAACCTCTTGAATTTCCATGAACTCAACCATTGCTTCATTGTTTTCGAATATGTCCAAGCTTGGAGGTCCTTGTTGGTCCCAATCAATAAGGTGTTGATGGATTGAAGGGAGGTTATCATCGGTTTGAGTAAAGGCTAAGGATGTAGCAGTTAAGTTAAAGACGAAGGAATTGTCAAGGTCCCAAAATGTTTTTATCCAAGCATTGTTTGTATACTTATTCTTAGGAGTGTATATCAAATATATTCATCCAAAGTCTCAACACCATTAGAAGTGTTAACCTCCTCACCCAAAAGTAACTTAATACTAGGAGCATTCCATCTCAATGGCTGACAACCAAGCCCTTTATAGACAGATGTTCAGGCTGAATTGGCTCTTTGATTCTTTATTTTTGTAGTCGTAGGCCACTATGGCCATCTTAGCCTTTTTGTTCCATGATTGTAAAACCTTTGCTATATTTCTCAACTGGTAACTTAATAGGTTCTATGTCGTCTTCATTGTTATAAAGCCATTGAGAGATGTCTTCTTCTATGTTCTCCTTATGTAGTTTGTCCCATTTGGCAAAATTAGTGGGCTGGTATTGTACGATAATTTTAGGATCCTTTTGGATTGGAATGTGATTTGCAATAGGACTTAGACTTAGGTGAGGCGGGCAACTTGCCAGTGCAAAATGAGTCACTAATGTTGTATTCACTACACTTGTTGTCATGGACTTTGACGTTGATATTGGGGAAAGAGGTGGATGAAGTGGCCACGGTATTGGAAAGGATCAGAATCACCTAGAATTGTTATTTCAGCTCCATTAGGGGAATTTTAAGTATTGGCGGTACATGAATGGGACAATTTTCATGGCATGAATCCATGGATGACTAAGGAGAAGGTTGCATGGCAGATCAAGGTCCAAGACAATGACATATTGTATCCTAAATTGGGGGTCGTACTTGAACAGGAAGGGTAATCACACTCTTGGAAGGATGTTTTGCATCACCATATGCTCTTATCACAATCCTCTTTGGTGTATCTATGGCTGCCTCAGAGAATCCCAACGTTTTTGCTAGCTTCAAAGTATAAATGACAAATGTTCAAGTGCGCTCCTCCATCTATCAATACTTGTCTCGTTTTGTGCTTATGGACATACTCCAAGGTGGAGTGGGTCATTATGGTTTGGCTTGTCTGAAGGGACATCATGCTCTGTGAATGTAACATAGTGAATAGTAGCAAGATGTTCTACCATGGTCTAAAATTGGTCGACATTTATGTTTGTGGGAATTGAGGAGTCCTGAAGTGCTTTGTCTAAGACAACCTTAGGGGTAGGTGACGTGCACAATAGCTCAAGAATATATATCTGTGCAAGTGTCTTTCCTAGATGATCCATGAGGTTATACTGATTTGGCGGTTGGGATTTGGAGGTGGTTTTTTGATAGGGATAATGGAGAGAATGGTTGTAGACTTGGTGGATAATCAATTGAGTACTCATAAGCTACATTAGTTGGCATTGTTGTTGTTGGTGGTCCTTGAATTGGAGGCTTTTCCTTATACATTTGGAAGTGTGATGACGTTTGATTGCACAAGCTTCTTTAGCTCACTCAATTGGTTCCCCTAAGGGCGTGTATTTAAGTCTTGGATTGTTATTAGTCATAGGAGGACCACATTGTGAGTTGTTTTGAATTGTGTTTGTTGATTAACCATTATTTTGTGATTGGTTGTTATTCAATGTTTGCATGTTAGACATAGAAGGTCCTTTCAAGATAATCACAGTTTGAGCCTTTGGCCTTTTGCATCTACTATGTTATCATTTGTTATGTTCTTGTTCCTTAACCAAAATTTGGATTTGTCATTGGATGTGTTGGAGTATGTTTGGTCTCTTTGTAGATTTTCAACAAGTCCTTTTACTATGAGGGCCTTCTCTACAGAGAGAACCTTTTCAATAACCTCATCAAATGTATTGGAGCACTAAACTTGGAGAGGAAACATATCTCTCAATTGAGGTTTATTTTTACAAAAAAATGGATTATTTTTTCTGGCACGAGACAAGGACATTTGCTAGCAAGATTCCTCCATCTTTGTTGGAAGGAAGCAAAAGATTCTCCATTCTATTTTGCGTTCTAGAGGTTTGTCATAGATATTTCATGTTTAATGTTATAGGAGAAATGTGCAATACATATTTTAACTAAATCGTTTGAGGTCCTTATTCCACGTGGTAAACGAGAAAACCATTCCATTTCTTGCCCACGATGACTACGCAGGAAGAGGCAGATGAGATATGTATGATTTGTGCCACCTCTAGGCAAGCTATGTAGAATTCTCTAATGTGTTTAGGGTCTCCTTTCCCCTTATATTTGTCAAACTTGGGCACCTCAAAGTAATGGGGTAAAGGTGGCATGTATATGCTCCTTTCAAAAGGACAAGGACATATGACCTTCAATGTATACATCTTATTGGGTACTTATTGACCCATAATCTTTGTTGGGGATGGTTAGACGTGGATGGTGTTTGTTTGTATAAGGTAGGTTTGGTTTTGTGTTGGGTGATGGGTCTATGAATGGGTTTGTTCCTTGGTATGTTGGAGATTGCATGAGTGTGTTCAAGTAGTGACAAGAGGTCACAAGCTCTGTTGTTTGGTTAAAGTTTAATGTAAATTTTTTATTTAGTTGAGGTGCAAGTGTGTATGTGGATTGTTGATTGGGTAGAATGTTGTGGAGGAATATAGTTATGATGTGTAATTGTGGGGTTTGGGTTGTGCGTGTTATTTGTGGCAAAGGTGTTTTGTTGTTGTGGTAAAGGTATGGGGTATTAAATTAGGTTTTGGGTTGGTGTAATGAAGGTGTGAATTTGTGTGATAGGTCTATAAGTGTTTGTGCTTGGGTTGTTGGTTGGTTTTTAAGTGGAAGTGAGGTGTTGGTTGGTTGGTTGAAGTGTGTGTTTGTTTGTCATAGAGAATTTGTTGTGTTTGCTTGTGAGATGGGAGGTGGCATATTGTGTTGTTGATTTTGGTTAGGTGGGTTTTGATTTTGGTCGTTTATATCATGTGTTGGGTGTTGGTTGATTGGGTTAATGTCTGGGTCAATGGTGGCATGTTAAACAAGAGATTTGTGTATTGTAGTCCATATGAGGGTGGTGCAGAAATGCTAACATTGGTCATGTCATGGGATGTGTTGGTCAAAGACATGCTCATGTTTAGTTGCTGTGACATGGGGTTGTTTGATGGGGGTATCATGTTTGTTGAGCCTGTGTTTTGGGACATGGCATTTGGTACTAGCTCTTTGACATTGGAAATGTCAAAATCAGGTGAAAGTCTAGCTTTATTCTAGGCAAGCAACAAGAAGTACCTATTGGGATTTGTGAATAAAGGGCACCTATAATTTTTAAGATTCTGAGATCTTGTGAGATGTTGTCAATTTCTTCTTGTGTCAAAATTTGGATCTTGTGATGCGTTGTCAATTTCTTCTGGTGTCAAATTGTGTTCAACATTTTTCAAAGAGAATTCGTCATTAGGTGGTTGCAATTTAGCTTCATTTCGTGTTGTTTAGTACTAGCCTATAGATGACCCAAATTGCATCATGCTAGTAGGATTAAAGGTGGGGTTTGATGTGGGGTCCATTTGTTTTCTCTTGCTTTGTGACCTTGTTTCAACGATATGAGAGACCTACGAACTGCCAATGATATGCTTAAGTTATTATAGATACGAGTCTATACTAAATGATGTTTTTGTTTTTTCTTAGTTTTATGAATGATTTAGATGGTGAGTAGATGCTAATGTGATAGTAGACCGAAGTGAACACATAAATTTCTAGATCTTGAAATGATGATGATTAAGATGTTAGATTGATAAAAATCAAACCTATACCAGATTGGTGAATATTAGGCCCAATTGTTGTGAGATAATGGACGATGTGAGATCAAGACGACTAATGAAAACTAAGGTCCGATTTGGATTTGATTCATTTGCTAATATTGATCTAATAATTGGTTTTCTTGTTTGATGTTATTGGATGAATGCTTAATGAAAATTTGATCTAAAGGATGCGTTTGTAAGCTAAGGGGATGAAAGGATATGCAAGATGTGTGAATGCTAGGCTAAAATAACCTGCTAAGTCTGAGGTCTGGTCTTTGTATGATAACAGGTCTGATTTAAAATTTTGAATCCCAAGATGAAGCCCTGATATCTCAATTTGAAACAAATGCATCAGGGAAAATATCATATGCGGTACATGATGCTACATGTGTGATAGAAAGTCTCAGTTCTGGTATTTTTCTCAAAAAATGACACACTAAGAATAGTAACCTACAAGACAAATATGTAATAGGATAAATGGTTGCATGACAAAATAATCCAAATGCATTTTTTTATAGCTCAATTGCGGTGTCTAATAGCTCATATGCATGACAAAATATTGCAATTCCAGTGTTTAAAGCTATAGACGTGGTGCAGGATATGGGAGTTGTGGTGTTTTCACCAAATTATGGAGATTTTTGCATTTAGGCTAGTTGTTCATTTTGGACAAATGTTCGATTTTTTTTGTTTGGCAACAAAACACTAAAAATCAATATGACACAATAGCTAATTGAGTTTAATTAGGGTAATAAGGTCAATGGTGCCGCTAGCATTGCACCACGCATTGCACAAATTTTTTACGACAGATGCAACACAAGCACAACCTAATTTATTCAGGTAGGTGTGATAACTCATTGTAGGCCCAAATGCAAGTGCTAATACACCAAGATTGGTATGAAACACCTCTTTTTGAGAATCAATAGGTAGGGATCCAATGGTACAAGGGCTCACATTTTTTTCTGATCTGTGGGAGGCTACGAAAACCCAACCCAAGAATTTCTATCTCTACTCAAGGGAGTACATTTTGGGGAACTTAAGGATATAATCTGCATCCCTTGCACTACACTAAGAAACAGTCAATGGCTCCTACGCTTTTAAAAACAATGGTCTATTAGTAAACAGAAAATCACACAGTGAAAATTAGCAATTGTAATATTACAAAGCAGATGTGTTGAAAAATAATGATTGCGTCACAAAATCCCCGGAATGTGGAACAAATGCGTTGATTTGGGCATCAAATGTGTTGCTTAAAGCCTAGGATGCCTGTTCGGGTTCGGGTTCAAGTTTGAGTTCGAAGGACCGGTTGGCCGGTACGATAAAATTTTGAAAAGGGGTTTGGGTTCGGGTTCGTTAGTACAAAAATATGTAAATTTTTTTAATACATATATATATACATATTTATGCAGCCTAGAAGCATGAGTTAAGATTAGAATGCCACATAGTATCATAAAAACATTTAAACAACAAAAATACTTGTAATCATACCATCATGAATCATGATCACACCATCATGAATCATGATCATACCATCATATACTTCAAGTTCAAGTTCAACATCAAAGATTCAAAACATTAAAATTAAATCATAACATCAGTTCAAGTATCATTGTTTGAAGTTCAACTAATGGATTAATAATTTATTGATATTCTTCTTCATCATCATCATCATCATCATCATCATCTTCTATATGGAGCCTAATAAGACTCAAAGGTAAATTTTTCCCCACTTTTATCAGTGCAATTTCCACCCCAAATTATTAAATGGGGGTTTGGGGGCAAAGCCCCCAAGATGGGGTCCTTGCGGGGCCTAGGGGTAGCGCCCCCGAAAGCTCAATCGACCTTACTTATTTTATAAAGGCATCGAGAGTTATTTTTCAGCGGGCCCAAGTTTGGCGATGTCAAAAATTTATATAATATGCCAAAAAAAAGACTTAAACTCCGTCCGTGGGTGAAAATTCATCAAGTTCGCTCCAAGTTCGTCGTTTTGCACGAAATTCACCCGGATTCGAACAGTGCCCAGGGTGGTTCAAACTTGGTCCTGTGGACCGGACTTTGCCCGGATCCACAGGCGGACCGGACCCGGACCACATACCAGTTCGAACTTGGCCTGGTCCGGGGGCCCTTCTAGCCGAACTCGACTTCCTAGCTTAAAGCCATAGATGTGTCGAATAAACCTCTAGATGCATTACATGGTTTCTGAAACTATTCAAAAACTCAAAATTTCTCACAAATCCATTAGCAGACAAGGACGTGGGTCTCAACAGGCGTACTAAAATGTAAGATTGGGATCAAATCAGTGTAAATCAATAGCATATTAACTACAAAACCCTAGAAAACACACAAAATCCTAATATATCCTAATCTCAAGAATGAAGTATGTAACCATGAAAGCGACATGTTCACTAATTTAAAAGCTCCAGAGTTAAGTTCACTGTCATAGATTACTCTATTTTTAGATGGTTGGTTTGGTGATTACAGTGTTAGCAGCAACTAAAGGTTTCAGTGTAGCAAAGAATTCTTCAAATCCCTAGTCAAAGTACTTTTTCTTTGTTCAGAGAATCATAAAGCAATGTTTGATGGGTTTGAAAGTTATGATAGGGGGTACATGCTCTTTCAACTCCAGTGTTTGTGGGAGCACAAATTAGCAGATGTAAAGGACATTTGCATGAAAGGTTTTTCCAAAGCTTCAACCTTATATATCATTGGCCAAATATAGATCAACAAATTTATAAATCTTAATTATTACAGAATCAGAATTTACATTCATTGGGAGATAATAAACATGCATAAAAATTATACCATATAACACATGATATATCATGGGGAAGACCCTTTTGGGAGAAAAACACCACACTCCAAAAGAACAATTTATTATATTACAAGATCAATAGCTACAATACAACATCTGTACACTACTTTAACAAGAGTCTTCAACAAACAATCTAACAACACTTTGAATCAATTTTGGTAGCATAAAACTTCATCTGCAAACATCACATATCTCATACTCTCCAAGACTTCCTTTCATAAAGAAATAAAATCAAGAAGGAAGCTTCTAGATGAAGCAAGAAGATGGGTTTGTGCAAAGCATTTGGCGCCATTTTTCAACCACAAAAAAAATGCAAATGACACATGTACGTCTCTAAATGACTCTCCATTCAAACCTCCCAATTTGGGCACCCAAACTTTACTATTTTGAGGTATGACAAATGCTTTTATACATCTTACGATTTTCATAAGAATCCATCATAAATATTGTCATAACTTACAACATACAACTTATAGCTACAAGAGAACCCGTCATAACCTGACTATTATTAGTATATTCTCTTACATCTTGTCATAAACCGACTTGGGCACCCACCTTCTCCATGCAAAAGATATCTTCTTCCACTTGTCTAATATGTCATTGAATATGTCATAGGATGACATTTGTCAAGATCCTCAAAGTGGGAGGCCTACCTCCACATGTGCGCATATGTGTGATATAATCATCATCATCAAGTAGGATGCCACCCAATCTTTGGGTCTGACTAGATGAATAGACAATTGCAAGCAATTAAGTAATAAAAATAATAAATAAATGCAATATCAATGTTAGGATTTGTAAAGGTTGAGACACCTTAATCCTAACATTATCCCGCTTGTCGAAGACCTTTCAAATAATACATAGATCAATTGTAGGGGGTAGAGAGGCCCATAAAACTTAAACACCATTTGAACTTGTCTGTACTCACCAGTTTCATCAATGCACACAAAAACATTTATCAAAGTGTTAACTTTGTTCAAATTCACTTTCCCATCCTCTACCATATCTCAAAACAAAATCAAATTGTACATCAATGTGCTTTGTTCTGGCATGGAAAGTTAGATTCTTTTCTAAGAAAATAACACTTTGACTATCACAATAGATATAATCAATACTGCATCAAACCCAATATTTGAACACAACCACCTAATCCAAATGGCTTCCTTACAAGCATGAGTAGCTGTCAAATACTCTTCTTTTTTCATGGACAAAGCGACTACCGCTTGTTTCTTACTCATCCAACTAATAGCACCACTATACATAGTAAATACACAACCACTATTGGATCTTCTACTATCAATATCACCTGCCCAACTTGAATCCACATATACACAAATTCATAGAATGTTGAGGTCCAATAGAATAATTGTAATAGCACAGAGAATAATCAAAAGAAACCTTTAAATGTTTGAACACTCACTTAACTAAATCCCAATGAACCCATCAAGGATTAGCAATATATCAACTCATGACCCCCACTGCTTGAGCAATGTCTCGTCTAGTATAGACCATAACATACATAGGATTTTCAAAAACACTCACATATGGTACATTGGCCATGTTCTCCACCTCAGAAGGAGACAATAAGAACAATCCTCCACATATAAATTTGTTCCCAATGCAACAAGAACTATCATAGATCCCAACCTGTCATGGTTAATCTCTCCAACACTAATTCACATACTTACTTTGGCTTAACTAAATATTTCTATTAGTTTTGTCTATTATGATCTCCATCCCTGGAATGTACCTAGCTACACCTAAATATTTCATCTCAAGTTGTATTGGCAACTGAGACTTCAAGTTAGAAATCAAATATCCATTCCCAAACAGTAACATATCATCCACACACAATACAAGAATGAGAATGACACCATTATCTATTTTAAAAAAAACACAATGATCATATTTAGACCTTTGAAATCTCAAACTCAACACATAGGTATCAAAGTTTTGGTACCACATCCTAGGAGATGATTTCAAACCGTATAAACACTTTTTCAACTTGCAAACTAGATTTTCTTTACCTTTCACCATGAAATTCTCTAATACTAACATAAATTTCTTCCTCCAAATCACCATGAAGGAATGTTATCTTCACATACATTTTCTCAATTTCCCAATCATGTACTATAGCAATTGACAACAAAAATGAATGGAAGATAGCTTGGCAATGAGAGAAAATATCACCATAATTTATTCCTTCAACCTAAGAATACCCCTTTGCAACCAATTGTGCTTTATACTTTTCAACACTACCATCATAACCCGATTTTTTATTTAACACACATTTTCTTTCTATGAGTTTACATTCTTAAAAAAAAGGTACTAGATTCAAAGTATTGTTCTTCTTCAAAGATGTCATCTCATCATTCATAGATTTCACCCAAAAATCTGTATCACTCATACACATGGCCTCTCTAATAATCCTAAGCTCATCAGTGTTAGCAATCAAAGAAAAAATACAACTAGAATCGAACAATAAATATATAAACCTTTCTAGTGAATAACCACATCTATCAGGTTGTCACCTATCATGAGTAGACCTCCTTAATCAACCAGTTTGAGGTTCTTACTCTTCTTTGGATCTTTCAAAGTTGCTTGAGATCTCCTCATCATCAGGCCCAATAGGATCTTGTAGTTCCTCTCTCTCAGGGGTGAAAGGAATTTGAACTACCTCCTTATTTTTCTTCTCCTCTTCTCTAGTTGTAGCTCAAAAATGGAAGTTTTCATCTCTTTGACAAAATAACACTTTTTTTGGATAGCCTTCTCTATTATTGGATCCCAAAGCTTGTACCTCTCTACTCGGACACCATAGCCAATAAAGATGTACTTCACTACCTTGTTCTCCAACTTAGATCTTTTTTTCACTTGGAACATGAGATAAGCTTCACAACCACGTACTATGAGATGTATCATCAAGGGATTCTTTCCTACACCTCCATAGGTGTCTTATCAACAAGTGATGATGTAGGAGATATGTTTATTTGACAGTATAATTTGGCTATAGCTTCAACCTAAAAATTTTGTTCGAGGACAACACCACTAAGCATACCTCTAGTCCTGTCCACCATTGCTCTTTTCATCCTCTCTACAACTCCATTATGTTGAGGGGTGTATGGAGTTTTCTGATGCCTCTCAAACCAATGGTCCTTACAAAACCTCTTGTTGAAATCTATCAAGCAAAAGTCACCACCATTGTCAATCCTCAAACTTTTAATCTTTCTACTAGTTTGCTTCTCAACAAGAGCCTTAAACTCCTTAAACCAAATAAAGACTTTCGATTTACTTATGATAAAATAAAAAATGTCCTATCATATTCAACAATGAATGATACAAAATAAACATGTTTTGAATAAGAGGAACATTAACAGGACCAAAAATATCAAAATGTATCAAGTCCAACAACCTAGAAGATTTGTGAGAACTAGAGTAAAAATGAACATGATTTGTTTACCATAAATGCAATGTTTATAGAAATCAAACTCAAGAATACAATCATCTAGCCCCTCAACCAGACATTTATTTTTCAAGGTTTCGAGACCATTTTCATCAAGGTGACCAAGTCTTTTGTGCCATAACATTATCTTCTCTACTAAGAGTTTCATCTCCAAAGCATTGGAACCCTTAGGTATCCAAAAAGTACAACCATCAGATGTAGAAGCAAAAATTCTTTTCATAGCCCAATCTGACAACGAGGATGAAGAATCTAGAGCCCTCTTCTTGGACTCCATAGAAGCACTATTGCACCCAAAAAATGCATATATCCAACTTGTATAAGGTGCCAATTTGAACACCCTTAGCAAGCACCATAAAATCTCTAGTCTTCTTACATCCTCCTTAGAAGAAATTAACATACATACGAACATCACTTAACTTACCTACAAAGAGTAGATTTTGTACCAAACCTAGGATGTTTATAACCCCACTGATCCCCTTCACTCTTTCATTAGAGAATCTTATCTTGACACTTACATAAACCACAACCTTCAGATGAGATTAATCACTAAGATATACCATTCCACCAATATATTCTTTATAATTTGAAAACCAACTTTGGTGCGAGGTCATGTGAAATGATACATCCAAATCTATCAAATATATATCTTCCAATGCGTGCACTCCAACTTTGCAACAAATGCTTCACCCTCATCTTGACAGGATTTGTTTGAATCTGAATTGGAGGGTTGATAGGCCAACACTAGGGGAAAGAATAATAAGAATAAAATATTAGATTTAGCTTGGTCTACGTGTCAATCTAGGGAACACAGACTTGTGAGAGATGTCGTGGCTATTTGCACAAGGGTTGCAGATAGTGAGACGAGTGGGGATGAAATGCAACCTATAAAAACAAACCTACAACAAATCAAAAGAACCTTGAAGACATGAACTATCACTTCTAAGCAACAAGAACAAAAACAACAATAATAGTAGCAATTCTCTATATAAATTTTGGATTGCAAGCTTGTTGTTTCAATCATTTTAATCACTAGACCATAACCTGGTAGAGTTATTCAATAATTTCATTTAATGCTTAATCAGATTGCAAATAGTAATAAGACATCAACAATCATACTTAATCACAAATTCAAAATGAAATAAAAAAAAAAATAAACACACCATTGAAATAATATCAAACAAAGACTACACACAGAATAAGAAAAAACGTAAAACAAAGAAACATCATCGAGCTTCCCCAAGGAATGGTCCATTGCTCTTGGTTTTCTCGGTGGATAGAACAAGAGTTTTCTACGATGTTGTGATCAGAATACACACTGCATTTATTATCATAAAATGATATACATAATTTTGCATGTAATAATTTGCTCACACCAAAGTTTGTCACCCTTACTACTTTACATAACATGCATATTTATACCCCAAGATCATAACAACAATAATAAATAATTTGTGTGGACCTACTGCTAATAAAATGAGAAGGAAAGGCTCACGTAAAGCCTTTGTTAATGTCCACAAATAAAGAACATACATGGTATAATAGTGAGTAGAAAATAGGATGTACATTTTCTTCCAAACAATGCATCCTTTATCACAGTTATTCTCCATTGTATTCTTCCTTCTCTAGTTGATTTTAGTCACTGGTGGCACTTGAAATGGTTCATGAACAATTGTACATTGAGCTGATAATATGGTCAAAACAACAACAAAAGACTATAACCTCCCAAATTCATTGTAGAATCTTGGCCACAATAGTAAATCGGGAAACATTACATTTAGTCAACCACATGTAACTTTTAGATCCATCACTTTCAAAGGATTCTTTCAGGTAGAAAATTAATTGGGTCTGTTCTGGACAAAACCCATGTCTTGGATTTTTTAGATTTGTTCTCATTTGCCCGCAAATTACAATGAAAACAAATTGTTCTTATCTGACATATTTTTTACTAAAAGTATTTGAGCATGAGCTGAAGTGATTGCAAATTACAGACGGCTTTATTAAAACACGACATAAGAAATAGGAAATGGTTGAATTTTGATTTCCTCCAAACTTGCAACAAACTATTCTTATCACAATTTTTTCTCCTCAACATACTTCCACAAATCTTATGTAACATGTCTGTAATAATTGACAAATCATCACATATGTTGAAGTGGCATGTAAACAACTGGAATATCATGGAAAGTATGAAGGAGGTGTCTAATATTAATGGTGAATATTGAGGTGGGAATTGGCATTTGAGATATCAACCAAACACTATGTGTGCAACCATGTATGCACATTCAATGCCTCTTGAATATGCATTGGTCAATGTTGTTGGAAGGAACAATGCTCTGAATTGATGTGAAAGGAGTTCACATGGAAATAATGAGTGACAATAAGGTTCCTACACAGAAGGTGATAGGAAGCATGCGACAAGATATGTATTCCAAGGCATAAAATAACAATACTTATTAATAAAGATAATCTATAATTATTTTTCATAATTTAATCTCAAAACTATATTAAATACCTCTTATATATATGTAACCATATGCAACATAAAGATGACAAAATGGTATGATATAGAATGAAAATGGAGTGTTGGAATGGGTATGAAGGTGAGTGAAATAGGTTAAAATGGGGCATAAAATAGACAATAAATTGCTCTCATCAAGGTTCTCTTCTTTTTATTTTCTCCTCACAATCTTTTTGGAAGCAACTGGTTTTGTCACAGTTTAAACATTTTTGCCTTTGAATTTCCATGAGACTTAAATCTGTAATGGGATTAGGATCTACCTCTTTCGTCTTTCTTCTTTCCTTTCTCTTTTGATCCACCACAAACTAAAAGAGCCTCCTTCTCTAACTAAGAAGTCTTCCTCTACATCTCTTAAGAAAGTAACAATGCTACCACCTCATCCATCTTGAACTTGTTGGTTGTGATCCCAATAGTGATAACAAGGTGGTCCCATGAGTCAGGAAAAGAACACAAAAGAAACATACACCGATCCTCCTCGATCTTGTCACCAACAAAATAAAAACGAGAAAAAATCATATTGAATGCATTGAGATGATCAGAAACAGATCATCAATCTTCCATCTTAAGAAGAATGCATCTTCTTTCTTATTAAAAACTTGTTTACTCGGGATTTATCTTGATAAATATCCCCAAGATTCTTCAAAAGATATTTCGTAGTTTCTCTTCATGGATATTCAATAACACTAAATGGGCCAAACAAAATCTTATCTACCCCTTGGCTTTTCAATTTGTTTTATCACATTCATCCTACAATGTATTTTGGGGTTTTGTCGAATAAATTGCATCCCATAAATCTCTATCCACGAGCATATCCTCCATTTTGAGCTTCCACAACTCAAAATTGCTACCATTAAACTTATCCATATCAATTTTTGTGGATGCGCTTGCCATATTCTTGTAACAAAAAATTGAAAATACTCTGCAAAAGCTCTTACGCAAATTGAAATCAATATAATAATTCTACTACCCAACAACGAAACTAAAATTGACCAGGCTTTGATACCAACTAAAAGGAAGCAAAGGCGCATAAAACACTTCCTAGCACTAATCTAGTACGATAGATAGTGAAAATTTTGTTTATAAATATTAATTATTACAGTCATAGTCACATTCACAGGAAGATAATATACACGCATACATATTATACCATATAACAAACAATATATCATGGTGAAAACCCTTTCGAGAGAGAAACCCCCATACTCCTAAAGTAGAGTATTTTGTATTACTAAAACAATAGTTAGAATACAACATAATTACACTACTTCAAAAGGAGTCTTCAATAGTCAATCCAACTACACTTTGATTTCATTTCGGTGGCATAACACTTCACCTAGAAAAATCACATAACTCATACTCTCCAAGGCTACCTTTTATAGAGAAATACAACTAGATGTAGCAAGAAGATGGGATCGTGCAAAATATTTGGTACCATTTTTGAACCTTTAACAAGTATACAAATGACACATGTACGTCTCCAAATGACCCCTTGTGCAAACCTCCTAATTTGGGCACCCAAAATTTATTATTTTGAGGTATGACAGATGCTCTTACATGTCTGACAACTTTCATAAGAATCCATCGTAAATATTGTCATAAATTATAGCTATAAGAGAATCCCTCATAACTTGATTATTATTAGTTGATTCTCTTACAACTTGTCATAACCTCACTTGGGAGCCCACCTTCTCCATCCAAAAGACATCTTCTGCCACTTGTTTAATATGTCATAGGATGACACTTGTCAAGATCCTCAAAGTGGGATGCCTACCTCCACATGTGTGACATATGTTTCATACAATAATCAATACATAAAATATCACCCAGCCTTTGGGTCCCACTAGATGAATAGATATTTGTAGGCAATTAAATAATAAAAATAATAAATAAATTTGCAACATCAATATTAGGATTTGAAAAGGTTGATACACCTTAATCCCAACACTTATTATGATTTAAATGAATTAACCATTTTAGATTCTTACTTGTATGAATGAGATGATTTGTTTTTATGTTTTTGATATTAATCAACAACATAACAATGATGTTGACCCTTACACAACCACAACTCATAGGTGTCAAAGGAGATCAACAACACATTAACAATAAAGGTTCTCTAAGTTATAAGTGTAGACCGTGAACTAAATACTAACAAAAAAGTTAGTAGACAACCTTAAAAGTGGGTAGACAAATCACCCACAACGTGGGGAGAAGAATGAGAGGCTACAAAATAATTTTTCCTACATCGTTAGACAACTATCTAAGAAATACTATCACTAGGATCTCCACCACAAGGGAAGCAAGTGATGAAATCTCATTAGGAAGATTGTCAATACAAGGGGTAGAGTGTTGAGAAGGTTACACATTGTCAGTCGAAGATTGGAGTAAAGCATGATCAGTAGACAAAGAATCGTCCACACAGCTAGAGGGGACTATACTAGCAGTAGGGGGCACAAGAGTTGTAGAGGCCAGATATGTACCACGAGTGTCATCCAGATTTTTGGCAAGAGCATAATCATGAGGGGAGTAGTCATCATTCTGTGATTCAATATTAGGGAAAGAATTAGAAGCCTAAACAGTCAAATTTTCATCATTGGTGTCCTTCCACCAAGTGGCAACGCCTTTACGCTGCAATAGAAAACAATTTGTTGCTATATGTCTAGTAGAGATTCAGAGAAGAATTGAAAACATAAAAAATGAGGCCCTCGTAATCTACTGATTGAATCCACGACCTATCCCCCACCATGAAAACCACATCTCTAGGGAGAGGTGTGGAAATGTCAATGTTAGCAACATGTGTGTAGAGGTAGAAAGGCCCATGGCAGCCTTGTATCATCCACCTTTAGAAAATGGACAATAAAGTTGTCGAGGCCTCAAAACAAGAGTTCACCCAAAAATGGAATTTAAGCTTGGGAAGACGAACCCACACATGATGCACACTTAGAGGTTCAATTAGAGCGTTGAAGGAGACTACCCAGGGCTTGGCCGAAAGAGAGTGACTCCCCCAAGCACACAAATTTCTCATGAGTATATTATGTTCCTTAGATGAAGGAAAAAGAGAAATAAAAATTCCCTTAGCACAAGGGAAAATCCCAATTTTACCTGAAACCAAAGGTCTCCAATAGTTTGTTACCCATCGATGCATGTCAGGTAGAGAAGGCCAAAAACTACAAAATCTGCAAACTAACCCACAACGTTGGAAGTACTCCACATTTTCAACCATGTCGAGGTCACAAACCACTAAAGGGGAGGTCTTAGCACAAGCCAAAGGTTGAGGTTTCATCTTTAGTGGAAGATTTGTATTAGTTCTAGAAAAATGAGCAAAGCTCTATCCAATAGCTGTAGAAAAAGACTTTGAGGGGAGCGGGGGGGGGGGGGGGGGGGGGGGGG
>MU227579.1:25000-38056 GCA_018584345.1 Thuja plicata | reverse complement strand
GGGCTCTTTTACAACCTTACTAGTCGAGACATCTCCTTGAGCCACCCATTATAATAGAGGAACTCGACGGAGTGACACCCAAAGCATCCTTAGAACCATTGTTGAAGAGCGTAGATGAAGAAATGTCATTTTAAAAGTTGTTGGCAATAATTGCCAACAAAACACCTTGCATTGAAGGACCCTCCACAACCAACCCTGACTTGGGTAACACATAACCCAACCTGGGCAGTGTAGAACCAAACACAACATTAGTCATTGGCAAAGTGGTTAAAACATGAGCGGGAGTCACAATATTAGCCATTGGCATAGCATGAACGGGAGCCTACATTTTAAATCATTTTTCTTTGTTTCTATGTTAGAAAGTTAAGCATTATAAGTAAATGCTTTTAAGAAGGCTTGTCAAGAGGTACTTTTGATGGATTACAAATTCATGTTTTAGAATTATTATTTTGGACTTTCTTTTGACAAATCATCCACAATCATAATTAAAATTATTATCCACAACCATAATTAATCTTGATTCCCATTATTTAAAACAATCAACCAATACATTTCATTCACTATCATTATGTGTTTAAAACCAAGTAGTACTCCTCAACAAAAGTATGTCGCTTTTTAGTGCAAGTAGTATGTATTTTTTGTATTCCTAATATGGTCGCTCATAGTATGTATACACATTTAATAATGTTCTTTGTGTTACCAATGATATTGTGGATCTTTATTTATTTTACTCAAATGATGATTGTAGGAGTGAGGTTTTAAATTCATGGCATAAAAGTAAGTTAGGTAGCTATAATGTCAAAGTTGAGCATGCCAAAAATTTAGATAAATTTGATAGCTATAAAACTATGTTAGTTTCACATAGTAATATTAAAAAAAATTACACTTCTTCTTTTATAGTGGTCATGAGACAACCCATAACATCTTGTCCAGATATGAAAAACATGATACTATAAATTTAATGAGATGAATAAATGTAACGTGACTCCTAGAATTAGAACTTGAAAATGCATGCGAGAATGTAATGCGCATCCACACTATTCTAAATCCACTTTCACTATGCATGATGATGATTTTTTTAATTTTAGTGTTATAGAAATGCAAGATCATGTGAATGATCCATAGTAAATATTTTTTATTGATATAAATTGGTAGGATGCTTTACCAATCGATGATGATGTGGATGATGTGCATGTATATGTAAAGCATGAAGGGGTTCTACAGAAATATAAGTTGTTGACAATAACATACTAATGGGTGGTGAATATACACCTTTCATTGACAGTGTCATGAAACAAGGCGTTTATCTACCATTGAAACTTTATTATATTAATTATTCCAACTACGCTGATAGTCTTGTATGAGGATGGTCTGTAAAATTTGACAGTTGTCCGCGTAAAGAAAACTGACAATTTTCCCAGCGTCATTTTTTTTCTTTCTGGCGGTTACATGTCCGTTGTGTGCGCTTCCCGATTCCGACGTGTGTCGCTCCCCGTTTCTCATTTTCGACGATGTGGTGTCTATCATTATGCTTCCCGAGGGCAGACACATTGTGAGTTGCCTTTGCAAGGTGTGGGCAGTTAATGTGCATTCAATAGAATGTACCACCTCATTTTCCGTTCTTATGGCGATTGTTTTTTGTGGTTCAACTTAGGGCTTTTGGCCATTCGCCATTGGTTTATTCCTCTCTACTTTAGGGGTTTATGTTTTTCTATTATTTGTGTTGTAGAGAATTTTTGTTGTGTTGTAGAGGATTTTGGTATTTAATGTGTGTTCAATGAAATATGTTGACTTGGTTTTTGGTGGTTATGTCGATTGTTTTGTGTGTTCAACTTACCCGTTTTTGGCATTCGCGGTCGGTTTAGTCATCTCTGGTTTTCAGTTTAGTATTTAGGTATTCTTTGTGTTGGAGATGATTTTGGTTGTCTTGCAGAGGATTTTGTGTTGTAGAGATTTTAGGCAGTTGATGTGTGTTGAATGAAATCTGTTTGCCGATTGTTTTGTGGTTTCAACTTACTCATTTTTGGCATTCACCACCGGTTTAGTCCTCTCTGGTTTTGAGTTTAGTATTTGGGTTTTCTTTGTGTTGGAGAGGATTTTGGTTGTCTTGCAGAGGATGTTGGCGGTTAATGTGTATTCAATGAAAGTTTGTTTTCTTTTCTTACGATGTTAGTTTTTTTTTAGAGGCTTTTGGTTGTGTTGCAGAGAATCTTAGTGGTTAGTGTGTATTTAATGGAAGGTGTCGACTTTTGGTGGTTATTGCGATTATTTTGTGGGTTCAAATGACCCAATTTTGGCATTGGCTGATGGTTTAGTCCTCTATGGTTTAGGGTTTGTGTTGGTTCTCTTTCGTTGTTGTTTCTATTGCAGCTCATTTTGATTGTGTTGGAGAGGATTTTGGTGGTTGATGTGCATTCAATGGAATCAATATTTTGATTGTGTTAGAGAGGATTTTTGTGAATAATGTGTATTCAATGGAATGTGAGGACTTCATTTTTGGTGGTTGTATCGATTTATTGGTGGGTTCAACTAACTTGTTTTTGGAATTCGACGATGGTTTTGATTTGCTTCTCTCTAGTTTTTGGTGACGAGGGCATAAATGGGTAGCTTTGTCGTATTTTCCTTCACTCTTTTGCATATGTATGTTCGTTGCATTGTAATTTTTTTTTTTCATGTGAAAAAAATCTAGAACGAGAAAGAGGGTTTTTTAAATTACCCATGTTTTTATCATATTTTTAGATGACTTTTATTTATGCAATTAAGAATCTTATTTCTGCATTTATAATACGAAAAAATTATCTCCATGCATGAACATGTGGGCGTAGCATTTTGCTGGTGTGGTCTGAGTTTGTAAAATGATGACAATTTGGCTTTGCAAGATGTTGGTAGATAATGTTCATTCTAGGCAACGAAGCAGAAGCTTTCCCAGGTTTTTTTGTTGATCCTTTTTCTTTTGGTTGTTTGTCGTACTATTTTTTCTAATTTTAATGTGAAAAAATAGGAAATTGAAAGAGGGTTTTGTAAATTGCCTAAGTTCTTGTACTATTTTTAGGTGAAATTGATGTCTACGACTACCAATGTTGTCTTTATATTTATAATATTAAGAATTTTCTTAATGGAGTAACATGTGGGTATAATATTCTACATTTATGTTGTTCGTTACTTTCCATGTAGATTTTGCAATCATTTCATTCATTCCTTGAGATGACATTTCGTACTCAATGTGGTTTTCACAAACAATTTGTGTCTTCTTTTTGTTGTCTTTTTTGTGTTTTGCTATTGTTTGTGTTGCAGAGGATTTTGGTTTTGTTGCTCATTTTGCAATGATTTCATTCATTCCTTGCAACGATATCCGGTCAATCTGCAATGATGTCATTGATTCCTTTGCATAATCTCTCATGCCGCTTACTGCATTCACATGTGGACGTGCCATTTTCAGAAAGAGTTTGTCTTCTCTCTACTGTCCTACTCACATTCACAAACTGTATTAACATTCTAGAATTATTTCGATCATTCTTTTTAAATTATTATTTTTAATTTTAGATTATATTAAAATATTCCTTTCACATAAATTGGATCCAAAAACAATACAAGAACTTGGGCAATTTTTAAAACCCTTTTTTCCTTTGAAAAATTGTATACATTAAAATTTGAAATTATTAATACATAATCAATTGTTTATAAAAACAAATAAGTATTTATATATTATGATTTTAATATATACAAAGATCAGAAATTGTTAATACAAAAATTATGTATTCGTAGTTTATGATTTTTAATATGTATACTTGAAATGTTTTCTAAATAGTTAATTGTATATTGAAAATTTATCAAATTCTCTGAATTTAGGAAAATGTGTAACTAGTGGTTATAGTATATTGTGTACATACCTGATTGTATACATAAATTTTGTCTAAAAATAACATAAGACACTTGGCAATTTAAAAAGTCCTTTTTCAGTCTTTTTTTTTTGTATGCAAATTTGCAAAGTATCAATACATAATTATTAGTTTTAAAAAAAAATACTATTTATATATGATATGATCTTAATATATATAAAGATTAGAAGCTATCAATATAAAAAAATATCTATTGATAGTTTCTCATTTTCTATATATATACATAGAATATTTTTTTAAACTATTAATTATATATTCAAAGTTTTAATGTCGATAGGCGTCCTGTTTGGGGTGCGCTACTGGAAAGTTCTTAGCCAACCTGAAAAATAAACAATTTTTTGTACGTTCAAATTGCAAAGTATCAAAACATAATTCAAAGTAAAAAAAAGAGTACTATTTATATATGATATGATATGGCGTTAATATATATAAATATCAGAAGCTATCAATATGAAAATTGTCTATTGATAGTTTCTGATTTTCAATATATATACATAAAATGTTTTTTTTAAACCATTAATTATATATTATATTTTTTTATGCCGATATGCGTCCTGTTTGGGGGTGCGCCCCCGGAAATTTGTCAGGCAACCTATGAAATAAACTTTGTGTGGTTTGCTTGGTCCCGCTTTACAATCCCGCTAGTGTTTTGTTTGATACGTGCACTCGTTGCCAACTGCTCTGCTCGCTCTCTATTTTTATTGTTGTGCCATGTTCAAATGTGTCAAGATAATAGTCTTCCTATAGTCTTGATTATTTTTTAGGTGCAAGCTATTGTTTCCCTTCAACAACTTGCACAATGGTATGAGCTTTAAAATGTCGAGGCTTCTTGCCTGTGGTCTACAACAACTTGTTTGAACCTTGCAAAATTAGTCTCTGGCATGTCAATAATTAAGCTCACTTTCGGCCAACCATTGATCACCTTAGAACACAACAAAATAACATCAAATTGTTGTGTCAATGATTTTGATTATTTTTCTTTAATATGTATTTAACTTACAAGCTATTTGGAATTTTAAAATCTTGAGCCTCCTTCCCTATAATCTACAACAACTTGTTTGAACCTTGCAGAATTACACTCTATTGTGTCAATAATTAAAATTATTTTCTATCGATCACTATTAATCTTAAAAGCTAACAAAATAAAATCACATTGTTGTCTCAATAATTTAGATCGTCCTCCCTTAAATTATATTAAGCTTAAATCATAACAAAAGTTGTGGGTTTGGGGAAATCATTCTTTTTCTGCCAAACCCTGGACATCCTCCTTCAACCCTCACTGAATAGCTCAATTTGAGGTTAGTGTGGGTTCCCCTCCCTTTTCTCAAGACAGATGCTCCTACGACAACTCTGGGCCATACCACTTTTGCCCGTATTTTGGTTGACGTGGATGTTTCTTAGCCGCTGCCTGTCGATATGGTTCTCATGGTTGGGGATAGGCCATGGACACAAGTGCTTGATTTTGAGGGCCTACCTTTCTATTTTCGTCGTTGCTTTTCTACTGGTCACTTGACCACTGATTGTTCCCTCCTGCATCATACTGAATCTGCTACTCGGTGGAAGGCTACAAATTTTGATCATCTGACGGTTCATTCTGCTGACTCCCTCTCTGAGTCCTCCTCCAATTATACGTTATCTACCGACGATGTTGGTACCCATGTCGACAGTCTTGTTGGTGCTCCTGTAGCATTTTCTGCTCTGGGGAGTCTCCAATTCTTTCCCCTAAGGCTTCCCTCGATGTTGGTCCTCATGTTTCTTTCTCCTCTGGCCTTGGGGACACATCCACTCCCTCTCCCTCTGCCACTACTCTGGTTTTTGTTGAAAGGGCTCTGCCTCTTCCACATTCCACCAACACTACTCCTTGTTGTCCCGGTGGTGCTTCTTTTGTGGGGGATCCTCATGATTGTATATTGCTTGGACCATTGTCCATACTCTCATCTCACCTCTCTTGTGAAGTGAGCTTGGCCCATTCATTTTGGGCAAAAGCCTTAGTGGTTTTTTGTTTTGTTCTTTTCTTGTCAGCGCCTCTCGTGCTGACTTTTTGTTGTTGATGGCTTGTTATCCTGTTGATGGGCCTTGCTGTTGTTTAGGGTCAACCACCTTGTTTTGGTTTATATTTCCTTTTCTCCTATTGTACCTCGGGCCAACACCCTCTTGTTTCTGCTTATTTCAAAAACAAAATGATATCAAATTGCAACAGTTCTAGAAAAAGAAATTTATGAAAGTGGTGGAGGAAGACTATTATTTTGACAAATTGAGAAGCATGAATAATAGAAAGTAATGGTTTGTCACTAGCCTAAATGGTTTCAAACAATTATATAGCAATTCTCATTTCCTTTCAGATTGTCGGCCTGTAGGTTTATAGAAAGCAATCGATTTGAGCTAACAGTCATATATAACAGAAATTGTTGGACAAGCTCAATGCATACAAGCGCAACTGCCCATTTTCACTTTGTATTTGTAATTTCTATTTTCCCACCAAAAAAATGCCCATAACACTCTAGATTCCAAATTCCACGTGAAAAATGTGGGAGTTTCTCTTCCTCTATTTCAACTTTTCCACCCAAAGTCAACCCTCTCTACAAGTTTCTTTTTATTTTTTACACTGCTCCAAACACAGGACAGTTTGTGGTTACATTCATCTCGTTGCAGATTTAATATATTCAATTCTAATAGAAAACTTCCAATTCCACATTCCTATCTCATCCTACTGTTGTCAATCAGGATTGCGCTTATAACTGGATGCAGAATCTAGCCATTCTGTTGAAACATGGAAAAATTCTCCTAGGTGGATTAGAGAACGAATCTCAGGATTCTAGGCCGGTTCCTGTTGAATTTGGGATATCACCTAATACTGACTTTTATGGTTTTGGGAAAAGAGAGAAGGAGAACTAAAAATGAAAACTAAATAAGAAAGGTGATACACCAAATATGGATGCAGATTTATCAGAATTGCAATACTGTACCTACAGAACACACATTACTAAGTTCTACAAAATGTTTCACTTCTTAAAACCTAGGATGACCAAGAGCTTACTATTAGGGTTTGATACCACTAATGGTGAAGATTTGATCAACAAACAGGTACTTTCTGCAAAAGGCTGATTCTTTATAATTCTAGAATAGGAACTTTGAGTAATTCACTAATCTATCCTTAAAAGAGAAGAAACACTAAAATGCAAAAATTTAAGAAGGATAGATAGCAAAACTTAGAAAAGATGTATGAACAGTAAGGCCAACTTTATTATCACAAAAATCTTTAGAATGGTTGCAAAAATACAAAAGGAAGTGCAAAGGAATGATATGTTCACTAATACAACTTCTCTCCCCAATTCTGAACCCTTCTAAATGGAAAAGAAGTTAAGTTATATAGCCTCCAAGGCCAATTCTGAAAATTGTTACTCCCCCTAAAAAGTGCCTCTAAAACATATAGATCCCCTGAAATTCAGGCCTAATTTATGCCTATAATATAGCTTTTAACAAGCCCTTTATGATCTCTCTAAAACCCTAAATCTAAGGCATAATTCATGCCTAAAATTTATCCTTCAACTATATCCCCTAATGTTGCTTTAAAGATTTACATCTTATCACTATCCATCAACATATTACATGGCATCTCTAAAAATATCCCTAAGAATCCATTAGAACATGAAATCCCGCCCAAAAATTATATCATACGGTCAAAGAAACAGATCCATATTTACAAACAAACCCTAATACAATATATAACCTCAACACATGAAGTTGACACCATAGTTTTATCAGCCCTAACCCATGAGCTAAGGTCAATGCAATCACCAAAAATATCCATTATATCCCATGTGATAGAACTATCATGGCATTTGTTGAAGAGTTGTCATGCACTATTGTCTTACAGGGACTTTAATTCGGACTGCATAGTGGACTCCAAAAATCCATCAAATTGAACATAGGCATTTTTCATCTTTGCATCTTGTAGTTTTTTGGGAAGAAAAATTAGGGTTTTTCTATTGCTGTTTGGGTGCCACCATGCTAGGTTGAAACTGGAAGTTGAAACCATGAAAAATGGTGCTGAGACTGCATTTGTTTATGTTTTTAGAAATGCAGCCTCTTTGCAATGAACTTGAGTGCATGTAAAACTCAAGCTCTACTCTGTTAATGTCGCCACTCTGAGAAAGGTAACTCAGCCTCCTGTAGTTTGCATATTGTTTTTTAATACTGTAGTTTGAAACCATGAATAACGGTATTTTTGCCTCTAATATTAAGAAGCTCGGGCTTTGAGTGTATCATCTCTTCTAGGCTACCACATATCAACTGGAACTCGGGTTCTCTTTCTTGCGAACTTGAGTGTATCTTGCACTCGAGATAGTACTGTGAACTGGGTCTTCAGATGAAACTCGGGGTCCATTTTTTGTTTCGCATGCCATGTATGCATGGTGTCTTTTGCATGTATAATAGGAACTTGAGTTCTTCCGCATGGCTGCACTTCTTGGAACTAGAAGTTTATTCACCATAATACATGGCATTTTTGTATGTGTTCTTGCAAGAATTAGAACTCGGGCTTCTTGACTTGGAGTGAACTCGACCTCCACTGTTTCTTCATCCTGGGGTTTATACTGATGTTCATATGCCATATAGTATGGCGCCTCTCTGCATGTATCATAGGAACTCAAACTCAGGCTTCACCATGAAACTCAGGCTCTCTTTGTTCTGAACTGTGTTTCCTCCACCACAAGCTTGGGCTTGGTCTGTAGTGTGGCTGAAAGTTATGGAGTTGTTTTACTTGAGAACTTAGTCATGAAGCTTGACATCTTCCAGCCATAGCTTCAGACTTATCCCAAACTTACGGTGCACAAAAGAACTCAAGCTCAGAATCTTCCAATGCTACAAACTCGGGCTCCATCTCTCATCTGTAAGTCTTTAAAGATAAGTCATCTTTCTATATTTTCTCCACCGCAAGATTCGAGCATGAACTTCATTTATTACACCACTTACAAAGTGGGTCTTTGCATCTTGCAACTACATTACTTTGTGGGTCTCCTTCAGTCATCTTAGCAATAGTCGTAAAACTATATGACTGAAAGATGTGGTAGATACATCAAGTCCTTAAGCTATGACATCTTTCAGTCATAAGCTTCATGACTTTGCAAGCTGACTAAAACCATGGCTGAAAGATAAAGTAAAGACACAGGTCACCTTGCACATACATATAAGTTCATTTTTATCTTCTCTTGTATCATATGTTGTCGGAAAATTTTGTACATCTTTGTATCTCTGATTTCTTCTTCACTGTCAACATTGTCACTTCCATAGCTTGGCTGTAGATGTACATTTGACTTTGTAAATTTGTTCAAAAAGTATTGTACTTACAACTTGATAAAATGAATGCATAATACAATTTATTGTCAACACATTAGGAAAAACCAATCATTCATTTCTATCAATACACAGTCACACATGATCAACTCCATAAAATAAATTAAAGCTTCAAAAGCTCACTGCATTAAAGCTCTAGTAGCATAATCACTATTTTTTTTTAAATGAACTCCTTTAGCTGATTTCTTTGAAAAACTTGTAATGTGCATATGACTTGGTCTTCATTTTGATTGTTCTGCATCTCTTTACCACTGTTGATACATACTGATATCATACTTAGAAAAAAGCAGTCATACCTTCTTCCAATCATTTCTTTATGCTTCCATTTATATTTATCTGATGGCACAATCACTTTGGTACTTGAATTCAATACTTGAAAACAGAGAACATTCTAAGACTTACTGGCACAAATCACCAGGCTTAAAAATAATTCTCTTTTGATGCTGAAACTGAAATCTTTAAAATAAATGCAATAAGATATAAAATGCTTATTTATTATCAATGAAGCTCGAGCACGGGCTCGTGACACTCAGGGATACATTTTGGTAAACATTTTATAATTCTTTATAACACAATTCTGAAGCATTTCTTCTGTAATCAACAACAACAGTGATATTATTGAATTAGTACTTTTGAATCAGCAAAGATATATTGTATCAATATTTATAAAACTGCACTTTGTGATTTGATCTTGACTGTTTGTAATCTTGGCACTTTCAGTAGCATTTCAGCTTGTTCTGCATCTCTTTTCTTTGATTGTGAAGTTGAAATCAATCAGCTTGAAATACTGCAAAATATTCTGTTAAACTTTCAAACAACAATGTTATGCACTTGTTAGATTAGTGAATACAATAAACAATTTAGTTTATAAAAATGCCAAAATGACACTTGTAATTCAACATTCAGACCATTATGTTCATTAAGTCCCTATGTGAATACTTATGCTTTTTCATCCATCACTTAGATGTCATCTGCTATGACCCAATATATTTTATAACATCATTTAGGAATATATGACATCACTGATCATTATGGTATGAAAACTAACTGAATGTATCTTTGTTGACTCCACCTTTTGCACTTGTTCATTCTTTCCTGCACACACATCTCTTATAACAACAATACTAATATTTCATTCTGTGTATGCCTACTGTTATAGAATGGATATCACTGCTTCCTTTTTCATAGATTTTACTCAAAATGATAATAATCAGAATAGTAATGAGCTGAAGTACTTATGTGGTGTCAATTTGATGATTGAACCAAGTGTATATGATTTTCCATCTCTCATTTATCCTGCAAGTCCGCTTCTTTGTTTGTTGCCACATTTTTCATTTAGGAACACTCTGCATCATTTCATTTCATATGTATCTTTTATAACAACATTGCTATTATTCTGTTGTGTCTTCCTTTCTTTCCTGCATATCATACTTTAGAATTTGTGGACATCTCTCGTTTGCACACAATCAGTTCTGAATCCCTATGTTAGGTTGATGGATTCAATCAACAAATCCATGTCTGTATGTAAATGTCATGTGAGATGACATTTATGTATGAATGTGGGTTTGCTTATTGGATTTATTGACCTATCATGTGGATGTCATGTTTCCTTAAATAGAAATCCCTTTCTAATGTAGGATAACAACTATATGCAGTAAAAGGTTTCATAAAACTATGTCCCTTTGATACTTAATCTAGTTATTGTAGATGTATACCTTGTTATTGCATTGATGTTTACTTAGTTGATATGCAATTTTGAAAGTGTTGATAATAGTAGTATGTTGTTTGTGTTTCATGCATTGCTTAGATCATGTTGGATCTAACACCATTTTTCTCTCATGATGCAGGTAAAAATACAAAAGAACTAGGATAAGATAAGGCAGAAGTCATGAGGATTCAGATGGTGCCATTGCTCAACCCCAACATACAGAAGACCAGTTGACAACAACCATATGATAAGGCAAAGAATGGGACCCCTACTTCATAATACTTGCATGCATCTTCTTCTTTACTTTCAGTACTGTATATTTTCTCAATATTCTCAACAAAAAGATGTAACCTATAAAGGAATACTTGCTTATTGCATTCATTTTGAATGTTCAATGTAATGATCCATTTTTTGAATTTGAAAGTTTAAATCAGATCAATACTTAGAGAACAACATAAGTCTTAACATGAATRYAATAATAAGATATTTGTCTTCAATATCTGAATAGTAGTTTGAAAGGATGTACCTTTATGCAAGTCCTTTTTTCTRTTTATAKTTKCTAGGCTGCATGTATACTTTCTCTTTTGAATCTGAACAATTCTGCAACTTTAAGATAGCAACTATAAAATTCATAATCCAATGTAAGATATCAAACAATTTATCAATTTAGTGCAATTAAAATGATAACATTTTCTGGCTACCTCTTAGGGATGTTTGCCCACTGAACAAAATCAGACCAGTTGCCTTTTTCTTAACCATTGGTCCAGATTCTTCAACTTTTAGGAACAACTGAACTTCTTAAAACTGACAACTAACTGAAAGCTGAAAACTGAACCTAGAATTGAAACCTGCGCTAATCAGCACTTAGAGAAAAAAAAAACTATCCATGAACAACACCCTGCTCTTCATCATTGTTGTTTGGACTTATGTTTATGATGTGATATAATGAAATTTATCCATGTATCATATGGTGGAAATAATTCAGACAATGGTAAAGGTTGTCCAAAAATAGAAACAACTAAACAAAAGGCATAATGATCTTGACCAGTGACCTTAGTTGTATTGTATAGGTGTGGGCATGATGCATATGATATGGGACAGTGGAAATTATCCATGTCTTATGTGATGGGCATGATGTTTATGCATATATCATGTAATTAATCTTGTTGTTTCTGTTTATTCTGCCTTTGAAACTAAAAAACAAACTAGCTGAAAAACAACTTCTCTTCCCATCATGATCACATTATTGAGCTATTCATCATTTATAACCAGGAAATCCAAGGGACTTCTCGATTATGGATGATGTGTATCTTTCTATTTTGACCATTGTGTGAATAGAAGAACTAACTGCAACTAACTGATGTAACACCCCAAAATTGGCACCTCATAATCCTAATAAATTTTGGTGCATTCCTTCAATTTTCTCATCATCGAAGTCCTATTGTACTAGGCAAATTCTCCTCCTAATTGAATTTAATTGACTAAGTCTCAAATGCAGAAAACCCAAATTTGCATAAATCTGACATTATATTTAATTCCTAAATTCTCAAGGTTTATTAGCTAAAAATCCCTATGATTAATTGATTTAATTCTAAAGTCCTAAGTGCTTTTAAATTAAATTAATTCCACCCCCTTTAGCTAATATACATAAAAGGAATTGAATAGTTATTTAATTGATTGAATGGATTATCCTCAAAAATAATTTCATAATTCTATATGAAAGGTCACTCATGTGGCAATAATCCATCCTTTTAATTAAATAATTCTTGCATTTTTGTCTCAAATGGAAATGAAGAGGCAACTATTTATTTTCAAGAAACTCTTCACCCTCTTTCCACGGTTTTCTATATATTGGACCTCTTTTCTTCATTTCAGAGGATGATTTTTGAGAGCATCAAATCTATAGTGAAATTTACATTGCTTATTACATGCTTTTTGAGCTTGAATTGCTTATTTAGATTAATTTTAATTTGGATTAGTAATGATATGTTGATCTCATTTGCAATTCATTTACATATCTAACATCTCAATTTCATTTCTCAAGCTTTCTAGTTTAAATGCAATTTCAATTCTAGATTAAGAGCATTTGAATTC
>MU227579.1:3453-14914 GCA_018584345.1 Thuja plicata | reverse complement strand
CAATCTCATTTCATAGATTAATTGTAGTGCATTCATGGATTAATGGCAATTTCATCTTCTCTCATGCTTTAGAAATCCTCCATGTTAGCAATGGTCAGGTTGTTGGCTCTTGTTCTGAGAGTAAATTCAACATCCACAACTAATTAGGAGGCAGCAAGTCGCTTCAATTAAATTTGCAGGATAAACAATTAATGTTTGTCTTTGTGAATTGAACAATTGAGTAAAGACTATGCTGAATTTGTGCCTGATTTAAAGGCCACAATTCAAGCACACACAACTGAAAGGATACTAACTATGTGCAAAGCACTTATTCACACCAAAATAACCTCAAAAGCAACATTTGAGGTGGATCCCATTAACTAGGATTGCTAACTCTTCTCCTTCAAGTGTAGACAAATGGAAATCATTGTGTGGCCTGCTGGCCATTATGACATACGGACCAGCCCATAGAGCATCAAATTTCGAATACTTTCCTATTTGCTTTTCAATTCATCCCATTTTAGAACAATATCTCCCAGCTGGAAACTCTTGGGAGACGCTTTCTTATCAAATGATCTCTTCATTTGAGCTTGATGAAGCTCAATTTTCTATAATGCTTCTCTCCTTTTCTCCTCCAACTCATTCAGCTGAGCCATCCTTGCTACCATAGGTTCCTCATCAATCACATCCAATTGATGCATGAAATCAAGTGCTGGAAACTCAATTGAAATGGGTAATCTAGCTTCCTTACCGTAAACCAACATGTAAGGAGACATTCCAGTTGAATTCTTTGGAGTTATTCTATCAACCCAAAGTGTTGATTTCAACTTCTTGTGCCAAGAACATTGGTTACCCTCTAGGGTCCTTTTTAAGATCCAAACAAGGTTCTTGTTGGTCGATTCGGCTTGCCCATTACCTTGTGGGTAATAATTCAATGATGTATTCAGGTACAGTCCTTTTTTAACAACCCATTCAACAACTCAATTTCCTATAAATGCAAGTACATTATCTAAGATGATGGAATTCAGTACTCCAAATCTACAAACCAAATCTTCATAGAAGTTCAAAACAACTGTTTCGTTTGCCTCCTTGAGAGAAACTACTTCTGTCCACTTTGTAAAATAATCAGTGGTTGTGAGTACCCACTTATGACCTACACTTGAAGGTGGGTTAATAACACCAATAAAATCAAGACCCCATTTCATAAATGGTTGGTCAACCTGAATTGGCTGTAAAGGCAGCGCTTATAATTTCTCTTTTCCAACAAACATTGCACACTGTTTGCACTTCCTTACCCAGGCATGTGAATCTTTAAACATATTTGGCCAATAATAGCCTGCTTTCATCACTTTAAGAGTAGTATCTCTTGGTGAGAAATGGCCTCTAGCTGGCCCTTTATGGAACTCATGCAGAACATGATCAATCTGATCTGGTTTAATGCATCTTAACAGAACACCTTGCAAATCCTTTTTAAACAGAATATTATTGAGTAAACAATAAGGGATGGATTGTAATATGAAATACCTCCATTTTTATCTTTCCAATCCCTCAGAACATCGTCCTATTTGCAAGAAGGTAACCATATCATCCACCTAATCATTATGAGAATCTGGGGTTGCAACTTGTTCATTGTCTTCTAAGGCCAAGACAATTTCAGAATTATTTTTTGGAGTGCTATCTCCATTTCCAGCAAGATGTTCACATAAACCCTTACCTCTTATCAACTTGGTAACTTTTATTTCAATGTCATATTCCATTGCCTTTGTAATCCAGCCAGCTCTTTTGGTGTTGAAGTCTTTATTCAGCAAAAACTCTTTGACAGAAGGATGTGCAACCATTAAATTTATCTTGTTGTTAGACAACATATGTATGAATTTCTTCAGACTTCTAATTACAACAAGTACATGCTTCTCAACAAATGAATAATGCAGTTCATAGTCCTTTAGTCCTTGACTGAAAAAATCTATGGGCTGCTCACAACCTATGTCATTTTTCTGAACTAACATGGAAGCAATACTATCAACATTCCCATATGCATACAAAATGAAATCCTTTGAAAAATTAGGATTTAACAAGGTAGGGGCAGTAGCTAATGCTTCCTTAATCAATTCAAAAATGATTTTCCCTTCTTGGGTCCATTTGAAAGAAATAATTTTCTTGAGCATGGTTGTCAATGGCATTAGTAATTTTGCAATATATGGAATGAATATCCTAACAAAGTTGATTCTTCCTAAGAATCTTTGAAGGCCCTTTTTGTGAAGAGGAAGTGGCAAGGCAAGAATAGCACTTACTCTTTCAGATTCTATGGTGATACCCTCCTTCGAAACAATAAATATGAGTAATTTGCCTTCATGGACAGAAAATATACTCTTCTTTGGATTCAAAGAGATACAATATTCCCTGCATCTCTCGAAGATAATTCTCAAGTGCTGAAAGTGTTCTGATGCATTTTTTGAGAGGACAATTATATTACCCAAATAAACAAGTACAAACCTGTATATTAAGTTTATGAAGGTCTTGTCCATAGCCTTTTGAAAGGTTGCACCTACATTTGATAGACCAAATGGCAATTTATGATAAGCCGTGGTTCTCCATTTGGTTTTAAATGTTGTTTTGAATCTATCCTCCTCCTTCACCAAAATCTGGTTGTAACTAGAGAAACCATCCAGCAATGAGAACCGTTCTGAACCTGAAACAACCTGCAAGATTTGTTCCATGGAAGGTAAAGTATGTCTATCCTTTAATGAAGCTTTGTTCAGGTCACGGAAATCAACACATAATCTAATTTCTCCATTCTTTTTCCTAATAGGAACCAGATTGGATACCCATGAAGTGTGTTTGATTGGGAAAATGATGTTACTCTCGATCAATTTGTTAAATTATTTAATCATGAGGGGCTTTAACTTGGGATTTATTAGCCTCTATTTTTGCCTAACTGGTTTGGCTCCTAGTTCTAATTCAATTGTATGCTGAAAAATATTAGGATTAAATCCTTTCAAATCTGAATAACTCCAAGCAATAATATCATGGAATTCATTACATAAGTTGACAAAGTTTTGACGTTCTTCAGGTGTACATACCTTTCCAATTTCAAGCACTTTATCCTTTGCAACAACAATTTCCTCATAATGCTCCTCCTTTATCTGCAAGCTGGATTTATCCTTTTTGAATTGATCATTAGTACCAAACATAAATTCTAAGGTCACAAGACCTTTGGGCATCTTATTTTTTCTCAGCTGAATAATCTGGTCTTCATATTATTCCTGCAATCTTTGTTGGTTTTGTTGTGCAAACTCGGCTTCTTCTCTTAAAAAGTTAACAATATGCTGGTCAGATTCAAAAACTTGCCAACAATCAGCATTGTTAGGGACAACATGTCTAACAATTACTTTAACATAATTCAGCCCCTTACTTTTGTTGATCTCTGTTGGAATATCATACTAGGCTCCAATAGCAGCAATCCTATCATCATGTTTGTTCTGAGTTCTAGGAATGGACTGCAGATTAAAGGCTTCAAAACCTTCAATTAAATCTCATACAACATGCTTGTATTTCTTTAACAAATCATTCTTAGTTGCATGTACATTCCTAACTTGATTCACAATTAATTTTGAATCACCATAAACTTGCAAACAACTAACACCTCTTTTAATGACCCACTTCAATCCATTTATGAGGGCTTCATATTCAGCCACATTGTTTGTATAGCTAAAAGTGAATCTGAAAGAAGCATAATACCTTTTATTTGCTGGTGAAACCAGCATGCAACCCCCTCCTACACCCACTTTGTTGCGTGATCCATCAAAAAACAAATTCCAAACAACATTAGGTTGTTGTTCCAGATCTAAATCTGCATCTTTTTCCATGGCTAGAAGAAGATCATAAATCTCATGGATAACATAATTAACCAAACTTGGCTCCCCAATCTGTTCATCTGAAATTCCTAAATTGTCAGTTGCCCAATCATCTAGCAACATATTAGGAAACTTACTTACTTGTGTTTGATCCTCAAAAACCTCAGGTATTTCCTCTTGATCAAATAACACAATTTTTGATTCGTTTCCAGAACTAGCAACATACTCTTCAAAACATATTTTTGCAATTGGTTCTGAGGGTATAGTAACCTTAGTACCAAACCTTGTGTGAAATAGCATGTGAGTTTAGTCTGTTGATAGATAACCTCCTATCTTAGCAGTAAATTCTCTTGACAAGCATATAGAGAAGTTAGGAGGCAAATCTATAACGTGCACATCCATAGGAAGAAAAAAACTAGGACAAGCATGCAGTGTTAAATCTAAATCCCATAGTTGCCATAGTTGTTCCATCTAATTGTACTACCCCTTTTTCCAGTGGTTCATACTTCAAGCCTAACTGGTCAAAAATATTTTTAGGCATGATTGAACTAGTTGCACCAGAATAAATCATGTAGTTATGGACTAAGTGTTGTCCTATAATAATAGTTACATAAAATGGAGGAGGCTTGATTAACTTAGTTGATTGTTGGGATGAACTAGCACTTGTAGCAACCAGAACTTTTGGGGTTTGCTGAGATAAAACTTCATCGGATAAGGTAATTTTTTGTAATGCTTCTTGCAATAAATATTTTTGGCCTGGAAGATCCAAAACATCCCACATGGAAAAGGGAACATTTTTTTTCTTCAAATGATCTACAATACTGAAGTTCTTAGCACTAACCTTTTGGTGTTGTTTTAAAACATCAGGTTCATTTATGGTTTGAATTGACTATTCTGCTCCTTTCTGAACTTGTGAATGTTGCTTTGTTTGCTGTTGAACTATGACAACAGGGTGTTGCACTTGATCCTTTGGTTGTTGATCATTTTTAGCCTTCAGTTTTGACCTTGTTCCTGTAGCTATAGGTCTCCATACTTGATTGGGGTCAAAACTTGTTGCTAAAACAAAATCTTCATCACTAAAATTTACCAAAGACATATCAGGGTTACCTTGCATTTGTGATTGATCATACTGTACCTCTGATTGACTATTAACTGGCTCTCCTTTCAGCACATCTTGTCTTCTAGCTTCTAGTGCACGAGGGCAATCCAACCAATAATGCCAATCATTGCATGTGTTGCACCATTCCATTTCTTGCACATAATTATTTTGAGGAATTACTGTTAATTCCTTGGAAGTACTTGGAGTTTCATAATTGTATGCTTGGTCTGCCCTTTGATTGTAACCTCTTTGTTGTCCTTGGGTTTCCCTCAGCTGGTTTGAGCTTGAAGCTTGATTCAATGGCCTACTTTGCTGGTAAGAAGCTTGTGGAGGTCTATTGTATTGGCCCTACTGCCTCTTCAAATTTGTAATTTCATTACCAAAATTTTGCAATGTCTTCAAGATGTCACTTGTGTCCTTTAACTCCCTAATAGGAGCTGTGGTAGCATATTCCTCCACTGTAAATTGCATATTTAATGCTGGTATTGGTGGAATATCTGCAATTGGTGGTATGACAACTGGTACAATTGGTTGAATCTCTGCACAGTAAGGCATTGGAGGTAATTTTCTGGCTTGTATCAAGTTTTTTTCTGCTCTAACAGCAACATCATAAGCAGTAGGTAAAGTTTTACCTAACATAGACTGTATCATAAGTGCAATATCAAGGTTAAATGCTTTCAAAAAGAAAAGAAATGCATAGTCATTAGATGGTCTAACAGGTCTTGGAATTCTATCCCAAGTTCGTTGAAAACAAAAGTTGAAATAAAAAATATGCTCATTGATATCTGTCTTAATAGTAGTTAACTGCTCAACCAAAGAGAAATTATCCGATCTATCTTCAAACTTACTGATCAAAACAATACCTAACTCATCCCATTTACTAATAGAGTTAACTGACAAACTTCTAAACCAGATCAACGCTTTACCCTTAAGTGAAGCTGCTAATAGTTTTAATGCTACATCATCATGAGTAACCCGGTGTAATCCACATAAAGTAGCAATATCTTTAATGTGCTCAATTGCTGAAATATGATTCTCACCATTAAAATACGTCAAACCTTTTAGTGTTGTTGGTGGAATGTCATGATGGACAAGTATTTGCAATGGGCTACTAGCATTAAAGACCACAAATGGTAAATTTTGGGCCATCTATACTAATGGTACTTGTTGTTGAACTGCAGTTTGCACCTGATGCTGGACTACAAATTGCAAAACAGATTTGTTAACTTGTGTTACCTTTCTTTGATACGTTTTCAATCCTAGAGTAGTAATGCCACTTGTGGATGCTACGACAACAGACTGATTTCTTGTTGATTCTTCAAAAATGGGTAATTCTGATCCATAATTTTCAATAACACTTAAATCTTCAGGAAAATCAAAATCTTCAATTATTACCTCATGGCTTTCATAAATGACAGTTTGATCCTCAAAGATAGGATTATCAAATAATGAAAAATCAGATCCCCTGAGAAGATAGGATGATTCTCCTGCAGCTTGAGATGCTCTATTTCTCCTTGTTGATCTTCCACCTCTTCTGGTAGGTTGTAACTCTTGATAAATGAAGCCTTCACTATTGGCTTTTGTGGAAGTCCTTCTCATTAAAATAAGTCTACAACTTGAGTGCATGTAAAACTCGGGCTCTGCTCTGTTAATGTCGCCACTCTGAGAAAGGTAACTCGGCCTCCAGTAGTTTGCATATTATTTTTAATAGTGCAGTTTGAAACCATGAATAATGGTATTTTTGCCTCTAATTTTAAGAAACTCAAGCTTCGAGTGTATCATCTCTTCTGGGCTACCACATATCAACTAGAACTCGGGTTCTCTTTGCTGCGAACTTGAGTGTATCTTGCACTCGAGATAGTACTGTGAACTGGGTCTTCAGATGAAACTTGGGGTCCATTTTTTGTTTCACATGCCATGTATGCATGGCGTCTTTTGAATGTATAATAGGAACTTGAGTTCTTCCCCGTGGCTGCACTTCTTGGAATTGGAAGTTTATACATCATAATACATGGCATTTTTGTGTGTCTTATTGTAAGAATTAGAACTCGGGCTTCTTGGCTTGGACTGAACTCGACCTCCTTTGTTTCTTCATCCTGGGGTTTATACTGATGTTTATATGCCATATAGTATGGTGCCTCTCTGCATGTATCATAGGAACTCAAACTTGGGCTTCACCATGAAACTCGGGCTCTCTTTGTTGTGAACTATGTGTTTCTTCCACCGCAAGCTTGGGCTTGGTCTGTAGTGTGGCTGAAAGTTATGGAGTTGTTTTACTTGAGAACTTAGTCATGAATATCGACATCTTCCAGCCACATCTTTAAACTTATCCCAAACTTATGGTGCACAAAAGAACTCATGCTTGAAATCTTATAATGCTTCAAACTCGGGCTCCATCTCTCATCTGTAAGTCTTTAAAGATCTTTTTGTATTTTCTCCACTGCAAGCTTTGAGCATGAACTTCATTTATTACACCACTTACAAAGTGGGTCTTTGTATCTTGCAGCTACATTACTTTGTGGGTCTCCTTCAGTCATCTTAGAAACATTCGTGAAACTATATGACTGAAAGATATGGTAGATACATCAAGTCCTTAAGCTATGAAATCTTTTAGTCATAAGCTTCATGACTTTGCAAGCTGACTAAAACCATGGCTGAAAGACAAAGTAAAGACACAGGTCACCTTGCACATACAGATAAGTTCATTTTTATCTTCACTTGTATCATATGCTATCGACAGCTTGTGTACATCTTTGTATCTCTAATTTCTTCTTCACTGTCAACATTGTCACTTCCATAGCTTGGTTGTAGATGTACATTTGACTTTGTAAATCTGTTAAAAAAGCATTGTACTTACAACTTGATAAAATGAATGCATAATACAGTTTATTGTCAACACATTAGGAAAAAACCAGTCATTCATTTCTATCAATACACAGTCACACATGATTAGCTCCATAAAATAAATTAAAGCTTCAAAATCTCACTGCATTAAAGCTCCAGTAGCATAATCACTATTTTTTTTTAAATGAACTCCTTTAGTTGATTTCTTTGAAAAACTTGTAATGTGCATATGACTTGGTCTTCATTTTTATTATTTTGCATCTCTTTACCACTGTTGATACATACTGATATCATACTTAGAAAAAATCAGTCATAACTTCTTCCAATCATTTCTTCATGCTTCCATTTATATTTATTTGATGGCACAGTCACTTTGGTACTTGAATTCAATACTTGAAAACAAAGAACATTCTAAGACTTACTGGCACAAATCACCAGGCTTAAAAATAATTCTCTTTTGATGCTGAAACTGAAATCTTTAAAATAAATGCAATAAGATATAAAATGCTTATTTATTATCAATGAAGTTCGAGCACGGGCTCGTGACACTCAGAGATACATTTTGGTAAACATTTTATAATTCTTTATAACACAATTCTGTAGCATTTCTTTTGTAATTAGCAACAACAGTGATATTATTGAATTAGTACTTTTGAATCAGCAAAGATATATTGTGTTAGTATTTATAAAACTGCACTTTGTGATTTGATCTTGACTGTTTGTAATCTTGGCACTTTCAGTAGCATTTTAGCTTGTTCTGCATCTCTTTTCTCTGATTGTGAAGTTGAAATCAATCAGCTTGAAATACTGCAAAATATTTTTTTAAACTTTCAAACAACAATGTTATGCACTTGTTAGATTAGTGAACACAATAAACAATTTAGTTTATAAAAATTCCAAAATGACACTTGTGAATCAACATTCAGACCATTATGTTCATTAAGTCCCTCTGTGAATACTTATGTTTTTTCATCCATCACTTAGATGCCATCTGCTATGACCCAGTATCTTCTATAACATCATTTAGGAATATATGACATCATTGATCATTATGGTATGAAAACTAACTGAATGTATCTTTGTTGACTCCACCTTTTGCACTTGTTCATTCTTTCCTGCACACACATCTCTTATAACAACAATACTGATATTTCATTCTGTGTATGCCTACTGTTATAGAATGGATATCATTGCTTCCTTTTTCATAGCTTTTACTCAGAATGATAATACTCAGAACAGTAATGAGTTGAAGTACTTATGTGGTGTCAATTTGATGATTGAACCAAGTGTGTATTATTTTCCATCTCTCATTTATCCTGCAAGTCTACTTCTTTATTTGTTGTCACATCTTTCATTTAGGAACACTCTGCATCATTTCATTTCATATGTATCTTTTATAACAACATTGATATTATTTTTTTGTGTCTTCTTTTCTTTCCTGCATATCATACTTTAGAATTTGTGGACATCTCTCGCTTGCACACAATCAGTTCTGAATCCCTATGTTAGGTTGATGGATTCAATCAGCAAATCCATGTCTGTATGTAAATGTCATATGAGATGACATTTATGTATGAATGTGGGTTTTCTGATTGGATTTATTGACCTATCATGTGGATCCCCTATTTTCTTAAATAGAAATCCCTTTCTAATGCAGGATAACAACTATATGCAGTAAAAGGTTTCATAAAACTATGTCCCTTTGATACTTAATCTAGTTATTACAGATGTATACCTTGTTATTGCATTGATGTTTACTTAGTTGATATGCAATTCTAAAAGTGTTGATAATAGTAGTATGTTGTTTGTGTTTCATGCATTGCTTAGATCATGTTGGATCTAACACCATTTTTCTCTCATGATGCAGGTAAAAATACAAAAGAACTAGGATGAGATAAGGTAGAAGTCATGAGGATCCAGATGGTGTCATTGCTCAAACCCAACATACAGAAGACCAGATGACAAAAACCATATGATAAGGCAATGCATTGGACCCCTATTTCATACTACTAGCATGCATCTTCTTCTTTACTTTCAGTACTGTATATTTTCTCAATATTCTCAACTGAAAGGTGTAACCTATAAAGGAATACTTGCTTATTGCATTCATTTTGAATGTTCAATGTAATGATCCATTTTTTGAATTTGAAAGTTTAAATCAGATCAATACTTAGAGAACAACATAAGTCTTAACATGAATRYAATAATAAGATATTTGTCTTCAATATCTGAATAGTAGTTTGAAAGGATGTACCTTTATGCAAGTCCTTTTTTCTRTTTATAKTTKCTAGGCTGCATGTATACTTTCTCTTTTGAATCTGAACAATTCTGCAACTTTAAGATAGCAACTATAAAATTCATAATCCAATGTAAGATATCAAACAATTTATCAATTTAGTGCAATTAAAATGATAACACCTACATCGTACAATACAGAAAAATCCCACCTTTGTATTGTGACTTCTATCAACTACGTGTAGATTGAATAAATCAATTATGTATATATTGAATACGTGAACTTCATTACAAGTCTGAAAGAACTATGTATATGGTGGCATAACTATTTACAATGTCATCTTTCATTTTTTCTCTTTTGAGGTTGTTTGGCATTTGCGATGGGATCAATTCTGATATTTTCTAGAGGCTTCTTGGTCAGCTATATTATAATGATACATTTTTATTTTGTTTCTGACATACCTTTTGATTTTCCTTTTGTTTTGCTAGGTGTTTGCAACTTTTCCAAATGCTTTAAATAATGTCATCGCTATTTACATTATGGTCTTTCATTTCTTCTCATTTGACACTATTTGGTCTTTTTCTTTGTTCTCAGTTATGTTAACATCTTCAGCCTTCTTGTTCGGTTCTATTATTATAAACCATATTCCTTTTGTTTCTCGCCATTGGATTGTCCATTTCTTGTTGCAAGGGTTTATGGCTTTCATAAGGTTATTAAACATATGAGGGTATCCTTATCAAGAAGGCAAGTGCATCATCTATGTATAGATTACAAAGGATTCAACTGCATCATCTATCAATACATTGAATGGATGAACTTCATTAGATGTCCTCAACAACCCTAGAATCTTGTCCAACAAGGGGTGTGGCCTCAATAGATTTCCAGATGAAGAGGCAAGCGCTAAAGTATGTAGATAAAGTGAATCCATCTTTTCTCTAATCTGTTCAAGGACTTGGCATAGATCAGCCACATGATGTTGTGTCGACACAGATCGGTCTATAACCCTAACGCATTTGCCATTAGGGTTACAGGATTTGAAGGTAGAGTTAGGGAAATTTTGAGTGTCGCTTCAATATACTTCATGGTGGCAGTGGCTGAAGAAGTGGATTGAAAGAGAATCCATCCTCTCTGTAATTTGTTGAAACCCTAATAGATCTGCGACATTGAGGTTTCATGATTTGAAGGTAAATTTAGGGCATAATAGTGCAATTTGAAAAGAAAATTTGATCTGACCATTGTTTCTTTTATTCATTCACTACCTAATTGGGTGAAATTTTTTATAAAAGAAAATATGTCAATTAATTACAAACATATGGTCATAGTTTTTGTTAGAATTAATCTTTCCTTGGTTGTCATATTTACTAGGATAAACCAAGGTATCCTTTATATTATTCTTGTAACTTAGATATTCCTCCTTATGAGGAATCCTACACTTGTCTCACACACTTA
>MU227578.1:7998973-8019197 GCA_018584345.1 Thuja plicata | reverse complement strand
TCTTAATAGGATCCATCAATGGCCTGAAATGTGGACAAACACAACGATTTGAGCGAGGAGATATTGGTAGCATGTTGTTGATGTTCTAGAAATTGAAAGTATTCTACAAATAAAAGTGATTTTAAGATATTTTAGAATCAATGTTCAACTTGTGATTCATCATATAGAAGCAATGATTCCTAAAATCTATTGACGATTATTATTAGATTCAACATCAAGCATGGTTCGTTTCTGTTCAAATGCCAATCATTGCATATCTTAGGGCCATAAATAGGACCTGATAAAAGTGGAAAATTGTACTTGCTTTGTTTTAAAATCTAGTCACTACAGACATCATAGGGGCAGTAAAAATGCTGGTAACAGAGAGAGAAAACTTTTTGTTAAGGGTCATATGTGCTATATGCATTTAACCTATGGATGTTGCCTGCAGAGCATACATGACGAATGTGGGCTATAACTCTCTCTTCATTTCTATTAAGGTGGGATTAACACAAATGCTGATAAATATTAGGTGGTTGGGCATGGATAGGAGAGGAAAGAACTATAGATAGCATTCAAAAAGGATCTGGCACATAGTCTAGTCTCAATTTGTTTTGAACATGTTAGCAAAGAACAAAATCAACAACACAAATTGAAAGCATAACTCAGCACGAGCTCCATACCAGCTGGAAAATGTAACTTATTGTAAGCCATATTCAGGTCATTGGGTAGTTTTGTAAGAGATCAAATCCAACATGGAAGAAGGGAATATAATGTCATAGTTGATTGGATTGCTAAAGTAGAAGTTACAAATAGCAATTATTCTCTCTTCCAATAAATCAAAATGAAAATCATGGCCACTATAAGAGAAGTTTCATTTGTCTCACAATAATGATAATATTTAATGAGAAAATGGTCATACCAAGACTTGAGCTTGTCACCTCCTAGTCAATCCAAGATCATAAATCAATGTCGATAGTTTTTTTGTTTCAAAATACATGGTCATATTGGAGACATCACTTTTAGGAGTCAAGGGGCACAATAATATAATTATATAGCTCATTAAATGCTATATTGTACTGGGCCAAATACAAAACAAGCTTCTATGAGAACCTGTACACCTTGCAATAATAAATATATTAGTCCACTAAACTATACGCCCATTGTCATTCTACAGTTATGTGCAGTCACACACTTATTGTACATCTAAATGTGCTCATACTACAGTTTTAATTACATGTTTTCTCATTCTACATCTATATCCTCCCATATCAGTTCTCTTTCATTCTACTAGCATATGTAGTTACACACTTGCACATCTGTATACTTTCATTTCACAATCGTATGTTTTCATCACACAACTGGGAACATGTAAACTTGATCATTCTACAATTATATGCAATCTAAAAGAAATGCATGCAATTTTTATTGTATGGACAATTATTAGCATGAAATCGATAGGAACTTATTTAGGGATATTTATCAGTCATTTGCTTTTCAATTGTAGGTCAAATATTGTTTAGTTACTGTTGTTTTCTTTGTTTGGTCCTAGAAGTCTGGTAGGGATATCAATGTAAACATATTGTTACAGTGACAATGCCAGCACCCTTCTATCTAGTTCAGAACAAAGCTTGAGTAAATATAGTATTTTCAAAACCCCGGTTACTAAAATTTTCTATTTTACCAAAAATTACTTACATGCCTGATGAGTAGAATCGCAGCTCAATTGAGAGAACTTGCCCTCAATATATGATGGTGGGATTCAGTTAAGGCATCATGTACTGATGAATATTGTCAAGTTTTGTTAAAGTTAAATGTCTCCAATGATTACTTTTGGATTTCAATTAAGATAAACAAATTTCCTTATAAACTTATTATAGGGATCAATTAGCTTTATATCCCCAATGATTAACAATTCATTATCTGTTAATCTTTTTCTTTATTTTAATTTTACTTTACATTGCTTTATATTATTCTGTCTCAACCCTTTAAATTTCTACTACTAAATTCCATTACTATAATATATTCATTTTCAGGGTACACATAATGATCTTTAAAACCTATCGACATAGGGGTAAGGCCTAACAACCTTTAACATCAGACTCATCAATTTATACGACTTTTGAATCACTGTTTCCGTCACAAACTAAATTTCTCAATTCCGCGGGTAGAAAACTAATTGATCTGGAACATGAAAATACCAGTGATAAGAAATTAATAAAAAAAATGGTGAAAATCTGTCAAGATCGAAGCCTCATCTGTACGGAGCGGTGTAGATTAGATTCTTTTGTTATGAGTTTGGGATGAGTGTGTATATGCCGCAATTTTCTATGTCAATTGTTTGCCTAATTTCAAATCAAATTCTATTTCTGTTTGTTAATGTGCGCACAAAGCACACGTTTTACTCCTGAAAGATTTGCAAGCCTTAAGATTATCACCTATGAACACACAACTAGCTTTGATACACCTTCGAAGTAGTTGCATGCAACTCATACTCCACCATTTCCCTAATCAACGCATTTCATGAAAAAACAAAATCTAGCATAATACAATAACTACCGCGTTCCATGTTACTTAACTAACAATCAAAAATGTCCAAATCAGGCGCATTTCAGTAAAACCCAAAACCCAGACTAACCCACTTAAAACCAGTGGCATAAAAGAGAAGATAAAGCCATGCTTACCTATGAAGCAAATCAAATAAACCAGTGAGAAATCCGCTTTAGGTCAAGATTTATCAACGACTGATCTGATCTACTTCCCTCATAGTTTGAAACAACTTTAGTTCAAGATTTATCAATGACTAATCTGATATGCTTCCCTCGCGGTTTGAAACACTGAAAACCTTGTCAAGATTTATCAACGACTAATCTGATCTGCTTCCCTCGCGGTTTGAAATAGCTTTAGGTCAAGATTTCAACGACTGATCTAATTATATGCTTCCCTCGCGGTATATGCTTCCCTCGTGGTTTGAAACACTGCAAACCCCATTCGCAAACCTCGCTTTCCGATTTACAATCCCCACATACTCGGCGGACCTGACAAAAATTATGATGGGGTTAATTGGAATTGCAAAACCAGGATATGAAATCTAATTCCACGTATTCGGTGGGAAGATGATGCCACTCATTTTGGTGTCTAAACCCAGTTTTGGGACACGAATCCGGAATTGCAATTTAAAGAAACAAACGTCAGATTTCATAAAAATGGGAAGTGTCACTCCCAATTCCACCCCAATTCTGTGAAACAAATGGGGCCTAAATGAATATTCATTCTCTAGTATGTTTGTGAAGAGTGGTGTATTCTTAGACTTAAACGAATATTCATTCTCTACTATGTTTGTGAAGAGTGGTGTATTCTTAGAAAGTATGATGGATTTCAATCTTTTCAAACATATGCCTCAAATAAAATATTAATTAGAATATTTTCATGAGTTGACTAGATGATCTCAACGACTACATAGAATATTTTCATGAGTTAGACCAGATGGTCTCAACATAGAATATTTTAAAGTTCAATAGATGATCTTAAATCAAGCACTACATAGAATATTTTCATGAGTGGGATAAATACTTAAAAGTTGTTCTTGGATGTGCAATTATTAGTAAAACATTTGTTTTCCTCATTGTGGTCTTTGGCATAGTTTTTTTTAGAAAAGTACACTTCCTTTTAACTTTGAAGTTGACAAATGAATTCGCTATGTGTAAGCATGTTTTATAATAAAGGTGGTCGAATGAATATAGTATGGGTTTGCCAACTTCAAGTTATTTTGCCACCTTCCAATATTATATGTACTATTTTTTATTTCCAATATTATCAACATTTGAACCATCTTTAATGAAATCTAAAGATATAATTTAACATATAGGCCAAGTAGTAATGTTTTATTTTGTTTGGGCTTTTTCTTGGTGTTTTCAAGGTAATGGGTTAGTATTTTCAAAAGTCGAGCTTCACTCAATCGACCTACCTACTAAGAGACCTGATATCAAGAGGTCCAATATTGATTTGAGGATTAGGAGTAGAGTTAACTATGTCTAATATTGATTCAAGAATTAGGAATAGAGTTAACTATGCTTGATATTTACATCTAGGATTAGGAGTAGAGTTAAACTATGCCTAAACTTTACTCGATCAACCTACGAGGGGCCTTTCATAACTCAATTTCACCCAACCTATATCGAGAGGTTGATATTGATTTGAGGATTAGGAGTAGAGTTAAACTAATCTTGGACTGATAAGTAGGAGATATTTTATACAACAAGTCAAATTCTATCAGGATTTAACTGTGTAGTTTTTGAAACTCATTGAACCATCTCTGAATGAATGGAACACTTGGCACTCATTGAAGCATCGGGACTTCCGAAGAGGTCACCTATCCTAGTGCTACTCCAACTCAAACGCATTTAACTACGGAGTTTCTTCCATGGTTAAGCCCACTTTGCTTGCAACCCTATTTGCAAAACCTTTAGCAAGTGTTGTGCCTTATGAACCATTCATTAGAAAGCCCCTTAAGTTTATCAATTTATAATAGGATAATAAGATATATTTTTCACAGCAAGTCAAATTGTGATATTGAGTCAAACTCATTGACCCATGTTTTATGTGTAGTGGTTCACGAGAACCCATCTCTCATGTGAATGAATGGAATATCGGACACTCATTTTATCTAGGTGATGCTCACAAAGGTGAAGTTATTTGTATTATTATCAACATTTCAACCATCTTCAATTAAATTTAAAGAGATAATGCAACATATAGACCAAGCAGTAATGTTTTGGCTATTTCTTGGTGTTTCCAAGGTAATGGGTTAGTATTTTTAAAACTCAGGCTTGACTCAATTGACCTACCTACTAAGAGGCATGATATCAAGAGGCCCAATATTGATAAGAGTAGAGTTGTAGACACTTAATTTTGGTCCAAAAAAATCAAACAAAAGAAAATAGCAAAGTGCGCAATCAAGCAAAATCATGAATTAATTGAATAATCAAAGTCTTTGGATTAATTAAATTAAAATGATCAATTAATCATATAATTGATTAAAGTCAATTAATTGTATAGTTAAATCAAATTAAATCCAATATCAATTAATCAGACAATTGATTGAATAATCAAATTATTTGGATTAATTAAATTAAAATGACCAATTAATCATACAATTGATTAAAATCAATTAATTGTATAGTTAAATCAAATTAAATCCAATATCAATTAATCAAACAATTGATTTTAATCAATTAATTGTATAGTTAAATCAACTTAAATCCAACCCTTTAAAGGTGCACATGGCTAAAAATAATCAATTAAATTAATTAATTAATTCTTTTTATTCCTCACCCATCATATGGGACAGAAGCAAATCAACTAATGATAATGAGGAATTAAGCTCACATGGATCACTGAAGAGGCTTTGCTATCTCAACCATCCAATTTGCCTTTGCTATCTTGACCATCCATTTTGTCCCAATATTTGAAACTATTAACCTAACTCATTTCTAATCATGATCCATTTAACTCTACCACTACCCTTGGGAAATCCTTTAAATATAGCTTGCATTTCAAGAGAAAATCACCAATTTACATACATAATCTAAAGCATCCTTACTATAGGCATTTGCATTCATGATTATAGCTTTCCATTGTTGAATTGGCATAATAGGAATTTAAATGAAACATTTTAGTGAAATTGAGCTAAATATGACATAATCACATCATTTAGATCATTAATTCTCAACCTAGGACTGTCACTAATGGATGTTAAGCTGAGAGCATTGTTGTGGGTCCACAACAAACACCCCATTTTGGTCCTCTGACCATGGGCCCCCCTTCTTTTTTATCTTTTTGGTCGGCCTCTCTCTTTGTTCCTTGAACTGAGGTTTGGAGGGGCATGTTGAGAGAACAAAGGTGTTTTTCAGCTCTTTCGCACTTTCAACATTTCGGACGACCTCAAGTCCTCTGAAAAACCAAAAAGGCCGAGGGGAAAAACCTTTGCACCTTTTTGTGTTTTGGCCTCTGAAACACCGAAAGAGGAGGAGGCCACCCAACTTTTGGCATTTCAGCCTCTGAAACCCCGAAGTTGGGTGACATCACCTGCGGGCTATATAAGTGGCTCATCTTTTTGTTCTCACTTGTTTTTTCTTTCTCTCATGTGCATCTTCTCACCTCCTCATGCGCTCGTCATTTTTTCTCGCCTCCTCGTCGGTCGTCATCGTATTGCCTCTCCTCGCACTTGGCAGCTTTGGTCTTCTTGCCTACTCACACTTTGCAGGTAGGGCCTTGTCAGTTTTCCTCTTTTCATTTTGGTTTTGTGTTTTCACATTCATTTTAGTTTTGGTTTTGTCTTTGGCCCAGTCAGGTCGTTCTCCTTCCTATACCCCTAGGGTTCACACCCTTGGACCTTTGGAAAGGATCGCTCTCCCTCATTTTGTCTTTTTTCTTTGAGTTTTTAGGTTAGGGTTTTGTTTGCGTTGTGACCTAGTCACAGGTTTTCGACCTCCGAAAGGCCAAAAATAGCCTCTCCCAAAACAAGTTTTTTAACCCAAGTGTTGCTCGCACTTTTGATCTTTTCAGCATTTCAGACCTCCGAAAACACCAAAATGCCAAAACATGCGAAGACAAGGTCTCTCCCCAGAGGTTTCAGACTTTCAGACTCTGAAACATTCTTTGGACTTTTGCACACTAAAAGGCCGAAATCTTTTCTTCAGCCCCCAAGTCTCTTCGAGATTTTGGGTTTTTGCACTCTACAAGTCCTAAAGGGCTTGCTTCGCCACAACCTCATCCTTCACAATTTTGGCCTTTTGCACCCTGACCTTGTCTTCGGCATCCAAAAGCCCAAAAGTCTAAAAGAGTTAAAACTTCATTTCTGGCTACTTAAGAGCCCTCTACTTCTAGTTTTCTTAGTTAGTTTTGTTTTCTTTCCTACTTTAGTAGTTTTTTTTCAATAAAGATACATATTACTTGCATGTTTTCTTGCTGGAATGCTTGAGAAATAGACAACATCACCAATGAAGTACCTATTTAAGGGGTATCACCCTCCCTCAAAGATTGGGAATAAGAATCCAGAGATCATTGATACAGACATCGGGAATGTGGACTAGGATAAATTCCTAGTAAGGTGTTCTCAACCAGCAAGAAGGACTGAAGACTACACCTCCCTATTTTTATCAAGCCGAGTCAATGCAGCAGCACACCCAGTAGTGGTCATGTCCTCTAAGCTTATCATGACATTGGCCAACCACTACATATCGAATGAAAGGTTGGTCAATAATACAGAAGGACAGATAGTCCTTGACCTAAGGCCAGACAACAATGAAGAGGTCTTTCATCTTCAGAAGGACATGGACAAATTTTATGACTTCTATGTAGAAAAGGGGTTGAGATGGTTCAGGAACAAAACTGAGGATGCCTATGAGATTGAAATTGGGAATACCTCTAGCAGCCTCTCGCAAAGAGAAAACTAGACAAAATAGATCTCAGAAGGGGATACTTGAGAGATGACATCTAGGCGACAGTCACATTGATAAGCCAAGTGTATGGACTACCTTAGTCCATCCAACTCGAGAATTGGATGATCTTGTTGATAAAGAAGATAAGGAACTGCAAGGCCAAATTTGATTGGGCCACCATCCTAAGTGATAAATTTGATGAGCAATTGATCGCGGTGAAGCACAACCCAAAGTTCTATATGACTTCATACATAGTGTACCTATTAACCGCACAAGCAGACTATCTGGGGCTCACAAAGAAGGGAAAATTTGGTGAACCAAATGCATGGCCTCATATTTTCTATCCATAACTGGTAAGAAGAATAGATATGCCTGAAAATAGCCTGGACTACATAATAGTGAACGACGCCTTTATCTTCGCAGTCATCAAATCCATAGAGGGTGACTATGCAAAGAGACTATCAGAAGAGGCTGCTGCTGAAATAAGGGCCATAGGGGCATACTACATATAGTTCAAAACCTTCACATACATCAAAGTGGTAGGATCTACCCTTCACCCCAAGAAGCTACCCAAGTACCCATCTAATTTGGTAATCATCCTAGAAATGGTTAGGCAGCTTGCAGACACATATGAACACATCAAGAATAAGAAGAAGGATTTATGGGACTTTCCCTATTCCATAGGCCCCTACACTCTCCAAGACATGAAGATCTGTAAGTCAATGGCCTTTGAGTGGGATGAGTGTCCACTCTGACTATATAAAAACATTTAAGCCCGATTCGACCCCATAGGCACATACATCCATATCATTGGCAAGTTCTACATCCATGAGCAACACATTGAAGATCATTGGATGAATTATGTCGATGACCACGAGGTAAGAATTAGGGATTAATGTAGGATGTCCCTCATACTAGCACAAGCACCCTTAATGGTCAATATTCCCCCAAAGGTTTGGGACAAAGATTTAGATAATTTGTTGGAGTCAATATATATTGTTGATAAAATATACAATCAGCCTATCTTGAATGCAGAGGTAGATAAGGAGGAAAATGACAGCATTGAATTTAGAGTAAGGCATTTAGTCAAAATGATTGAGGCGTTGATCGACAGGCCTTATCAAATGGATCCCATTCCCATGAAGGAACTAATGGATCCACCCAAGTAGGAAGATAAGAAACATGGAGAGAAGACCACAGTGCCCCTGTTCAAGAAGGCCCCACCTTAGAAGTCAAGAACAGTGTATGGGCATGAACGTGCAGTAGAATATGGTTCTAATCCTAGGCACAAGGCCCTAAAAACTAGGATGACAGGGTAGATAGATCCTCTTGTTGGATCATCATAGGCCACCAAAGGGGAAGGCCCTTCCACCTCCAAACTGTCTCCCCCTACCATTGGAGAAGGTAAGAATACTTATAAAAGAAAGAGAGGTTCAACCTCTCCACGATTGGAAACTTTACAAAAGGAACCAAAACTAGAAGATGTGCCCTTGGTAAAAAGGACAAGATCTCAGGAAGCCTCTCTAAGGAAAAAGGATATCACAAAGAAGTAGGTAGAGGGTCCTAAAGAGCATGATAATCCTTTAGATACCCTAGGCTTAAATGAGTTCCTCATGTCCGATTTTGAAGGCCTAGAGGGATTTACAAACCAGGGACATGATACACCTGACTCCACAGTAGGAACTGACATGGGAGCACATGTGTCCATCCATCCTTAAGTGATCCTTACTCCACCTCTGTCCCAATTCACCAACCCCACACTAAACATTCCTATCACAAGATTGGACTCTAGCACTAGCCAAAGGGCAGAAACTCAAGATGTCAGCACTGCCCAGAGGATGGCAGGGGATAAAACTATAGGAGAGAGTTCAACACTAACTCCACCACCTCACATTCCAACTCCACCAACCTCTCTCCCACATCCCATTCTGACTCCACCACCTTTCCTCCCAACTCTGCCTCCTATTGCTACTCCACCACCTATGATGCAGGCACCAACTCCACCACCATTTGTTCCTTTACCTTCCTCTATCCTGACCCCCAAGTGTTGATAAGAAAAGAAGTTGCATCTCCCTTCAAAACCACACTAGAAGCTATAACAAGCCTTAATGCAGAAATACCAATCAGTTCCTTCGGGGATGAAGGCCAAGATAAAGTTGAACAGGAGGCTATAGTTGAAGAAGAGAAGGGAGAGGAAGAAATTCATGAAGGAGAAAATAATAAGGAGAAGGTAGGGAAGAAGGTGAACACTGTGAAGAGTTAGATAAAGAGGAGGGGGGTGACCCCTGGATCACAAATCTTGGCTTCAGTACTCCACATCACCCCATATGAGCCAGTTACCGCCTTTAGTAAACATACTTGGTTTACTAAAGAGATTCGGCCATGGAAAAGAACTTACACAGATGAAGAGGAAGGAGAAGACACAGATATGTCATTCTTAGGGTGGGCCTTCCATCAAGCAGAGGCTAATATACCGTCAAGGACCATATCCTACGTCACTCAAGACATTAGGGGTTGCTGGAAGGCACAGGTGGCAGTTCTCTCTACCAGTACATCTCAAACACAAATAACCCCAAAGGATTATACATTCGAAGAGGTAGATCTAGGAGAAACAACAAGAGAAGGGAGTAAGATCCTGGCAGCCTTAGGGGTCAAACATGATCTGGGTTTTATGAGAAAAGATGAGGAAACCATCAAGTCCTTAATAGATCAGAATGAGGCTCTGAAGAAATTTATTCATAATATGGTGAGTCTCATTGACCCAAATTTCCCAAAGGCCTCATTACAAGTTGTACTAGAGAAGAGAGCTACTTCGGACTTGCCAAGAGGTATAACCCCTCTTTCATTAAGGCAAGTGTTGATTGAAAGAATGATTTTGAACAGTTTGGAGAAGGGGTTATCAAGATAGTTTTTAGGCCTTTCAGATTTATTCTGGTGGAAACCACAAAATTGATAGACATGATGGAGAGTGATGAGGGGTTAGATTCTGAATTGACCAAATGGAAAACTGCCCTCCAGGACCTCAAGATAATCAAGAAGCAATGCTTCCAAATTCTAGTCAAGATATATGAAGGCAAAGAGCTAGACAACTTCAACACTTGGATTAAGAGCATATCCAAAATAATTAAGGTTTGAAAAAATTCCCTAGACCACATACATCAAAAGCATAAGGAAATTATAGAATGGTTAGAAGAAATAGAAAGCTTCTTCACATGTATTGACTTAGAGTTATACCAAGATCAAGAGAGGAAAATTATATGCCCAATCAAAGAGGGGATACAACAATTCAAAGATATTGTGGTGGTTGTTAACACCAAAGGAGGCCTACACCAACTTTTCTATTCAAAGGAAGACATGCAAAGGATGTCCGAGAACAAAGAATAAATCAAGTTCTTCGCTTCTGAATTGACCATTTTCAGAGTGAAACAAGAATGACAAATTAACAAAGTAAAGAGACAAGAAATAAACTATGAGGAAGTATAGGAGATAGTGCAGAGGCTATGATTTTCTCATCCAGAGGTGTTCCCAAACTAACTGCTCAAATCCAGACAACTAGTTTTGAGAGATGAAATTTTTCCATACTTAGCCATTTTTCCAAAGGCTAGTTTTTTGGCCTTTGGCCTTTCGGCCTTTTTACCTTTGAAAGGCTGAAATTTTAGGGGTCTCAAGTTTTGGTTTCACACTTAGTCAAATTTTCACTTGGAAAATTTTGGGGCAAAGGTTGGGGTTCAAATTTCTGGGTCATTCCAACGAGATCACTTTTTTGCATGAAAATAGAACTTCATATTAGATCGATGCATAACTTGAGTTCATTTTGCAAGGATTAAGGTTCCTCTATCAATTAACACCTTGAAGATAACCACCGATGAAGGTTCCAAGGGAGAACTCAAAGATCAAGAAGAAGACTCCAGTTGCAAACAAGGGAACTCCAGCTCCTCTCTTTCTTCTTTCATAGCGAGTTTGATCCCTTTTTCATGGGAAAACTAATTGTAAATAGATTAAAGATCCATGCAACTATTTTAGTATCAATTTAGCAATATATTTATTTAGTAAAGCTTTAGTTTTATTTTGTTTTCATTTCTTTTAGAGCCTCTAATGCCCTAGTTTTGACATTTAGAGTTTGTAGACCAGAACTCTATATATTGTAATCAAAACAATGTATTATGGTCAGATTCTTGATGCAATAAATATCTACAATTGGTGCTTCATTCACGGTGTGATATTTGTTGTTATCTATGTGAAATTGATGAATGTGTGTCTACTTATTCATTCTTTTCAAAGAGACAACTATTTTATTGTTTCCCGAATCTGCGATTCTTTAATTGGAGTTTGTTGTTGTTTATCTACATTGTTGTAACAAATGTATGAGAAAGATCATCTTTTGGGATCAACGATAAGTCTATCTTGTCTGTGTGCACATCTTCTTGGCTTCATGATTTGATATATTTTGAAAATATTGCACGAGTTAATACATTTTCTCTCCAAAAAATTCCATCTATTGGGTATATAATTGTGACATGGGCTTATTTATATCTAGTGGGTTTGTTCCAAATCTCTCTGTCGTTCTATTTGCAAGGAAGGATCAACAATGGTTTATGACTGTTAGGATTTCATTTTCAGCAATTTACTTCATCCTTGTTACCTTACTCTTTTAAATTTATGTCATAAATCTGAAGGCAATCAAAATCATCATTACTTTAAAACACAAATTTGTATCATTAGTCAACTACATTCATTGATAAATCAGAAAAATACCAAAAATTACTAAAGTTGTTTTACAGTTTGATGTCTTGAAAGTACCAGCAAAGGCCTCCTCATGAACATTCACATTTATCTTCAACTGAGTTACCAAGCAGGTTGTACCACGACCTAGGGGAACCTTAAGAATAACTTCGTTATTCTTTCAAGAGAGAAGATCGAATCTTGAGATCCTAGAAATTGACTTGTGTAAAAACAATGCTCAACGGAAATGGTGCTAGAAGAGGGCCAAAAGAATGATAAGATGGATAACATCAAATCTTTCTCTCTAGAATGGTTCAAGCGAGTGCTAAGATCATCTCCAAAAAGAGGCAAGTTCCTTGAACTCACTCACCACCACAGAGCTCGCAGCGACAAAGGGAAGACAAGAGAGAACTCCTCTCACCATCCTACTGAGTCCTAGAGTCTTCTTGGAAAACAATCACACCTCGTTGTCCCGACTATCCTCGCAGCCATAACCAAAATCAGAACTTGCAAAATCAAAATTTGCAGCAACCTCATCTAATGGATTTCTTCACTAATGCACAAAGCTTGCCACTAAACTTCGTTGGGCAACTCCATGAATTGCCCAAAAATTTAGAGAAGTTTTGCACATTTTTTATATATGGAGAATCGAGGACAGTAGAAGAGTACATATGTGCCTTTAAATAAATTTGTAACCACAAAGTGATTACCCACCAAGATGTTATTTTTTGTCTATTCCCATACACTTTGGGGGAATTTGTATACAACTGGTACCTGAACCTGCCACGAGGATCTATATCTGCATGCCTCAAATTTGAAAACAAATTTCTTAATCAATTTAAGTTGTATGTAGACCCTGCTACAACACATCACTAGTTCATAACAATAAGAAAAGATCTTAACGAGCCCATCGCCATGTTCAATCATCATTTCCACAAGATGCATCAAAAGTTGGAAGCTCCTTACACTATCCCAGAGGTATTCATCATACAAGTTTACCTCAAATCCCTAGACGCACTTCAATATTTCTAAGAAGACTCTCCCCCCCCCCCCCCCCCCGCAGATAGAGACACAATGTAAAAGGTGTACAATGAGGCCATAACGTTCACACAACAAATGGACCCGCTAGAGGGGAACTTCACGACCATGCCTACCATTAGCAAAAATGCTATCCCACACCCATTTTTAGCAAGCATTCAAGCTTTGGCCATCCACATGCCTTCATTAAACCCAATTCTAGCACAACAATTCACAACCCTACCACCATTCATCACTTATAATGGTTACGAGGTTCATAAAATAGCATTTGTGGAGCAAAGGGTTGTCCCCCAAACTGAACCTGACACTCACCTAGCCTCTAAGTTGGATGTCATGAAGAAAACCTTATCCTAACTCACAAGTAAGCTCACCAAGATGAAGTTGAATCCTTCCCAAAACCAAAATGGATACCAACAAATGCCCACTGGTCCGAATGCTTACCCCCAGAATCAAAATCAAAGTTTCAACACCTACAAAAATAACAACAATTCACAGGACAATCCATTTGGGCGGCAAAGACCCAATATACCATGGAACACTCGGCCCAACAATGGTAGCATACCAGTAGATAATGTTAATACCTATGAGGTTGTGGAAGCCACTTTTGTTGGGGCTCCTAATCTGCGCCAAGGAAATGACAGATATGGAAGCAACTCCTATAACCAGTACCCTCAAAATCTGAAGGAGCCACCTGTCCAGTTCAACGCCATGATGTTTGACTCCTATGAGTTTATAAATGGGGAAATTCAAACACCTATATAGGAGAAGAAGAGTCTGTGTTCCCATTCTAGAGAGAGAACAAGCCTGAATACTCTAAAGTTCATTGCATCCAAAATGATCATCGAAACTCATACAATTTACGGAGCCAAAAGGAACCTATGACCAATGGTATACCCCTGAGTAAACAACCAACACCACCAGATCCCCAGGAAATCAATAATCTTGTGCCACCTAGAGGTTTGAATTCTCCTACATCATCTCCACCAAACACGTTTGTTGGTTACAGAAGTTCAGCGTGGTCAGACGACAAATACAGTGCAATCAAATAATTGAAGAAAACTAAGGTGAACATATCTATGTTAGAAATATTTCAAGGCTGCCCTTCTCAGAGAGAAGCACTCCTAAAATCCCAGGACCATTCAAAGCAAGGTACAATGGCTAGAAACACAAAGACCACCTCCAATATCAACACTTCTGAAGTATTCTCGGTGATGTTCAAAGACAAGATAGAGGTACCACCATTCCTACTCAGTCTACAGATATTCGGGAAAAACTTACACAATTGCCTAATTTATTCTAGGGCTTTGTGTAACGTCATTCCCTTATCCATCTATCAAAAGTTGGGGATGATTCCACAAAAAACTAACACAGTAGTGATTTAGCTCGACAAAATAGAAGTCTAGGTAATTGGTGTACTTAAGGACGTGCACATCCAACTGGTTACTGACCCAAGAATACAAGAATACATCAATTTACACATAGTGGATATCCTCGAGACTTATAGAATGCTACTGAGTCGAGAATGGACCAAATGCTTGAGAGGATGATTGTCTACAGATTTCACTCGGCTGTGGATACCATGGAAGGGACTAAACAAATAGATCAAGATTGATGTTGAGCCTAAATTAAAAAGGATGATCACCAACTATAATGCTTTGAATGAAGTTTTGTTCACACAAACTGACCTAAGTATCTATCGGATGGATGACATTCTCATGTTCCAAATCAGAGGGGTCAAAGAACAAGACCATAGTCCTGTGCAAGGCCTACTAGATTTCAACATCCATGATGACATCTTTCAAGACTTTATCAACAACATGACGACGAGCATGCAACACCTAGGGAGAGATGCAGACCCTAACATCCTCCTTCTGCTAGGGTACTGTCGATTGCATCAAGTGAGTCACTCATAATTCACATGCCCTAATTTCCAAGATGTGTTGTCCTGAGTGTTAACTCAAATTTCCCTACCAATTGAATTCTTAAAAAGGCATGAAACAGAAAGGGGAAGCCTTGAGGTGGAAAGTGAAGGTGACACCATGTCTAGGGTAGATAGCCTAGTTGATCTGGACACCCCAACCCAAGGTCAAGATAGTGGGACAGAATCCAATAACAAGAGCCCTACCTTGAACATGTTCAGTGACTAGAGCACCTCAGATGATGGCGCGTGTCCACCCTACACATAAATATAGGAAGATAAAGACAGTGAAAGTACTAAATCCCCTGAGCTCAAAAATATCCATGGGATAAGGGAAGAAGAGTCAACTTCCTTAGGAAGTGATGGAGGAAAGAAGCATAAGCTCAAAGCAAAGGGTTTCTTAATGAATGTCCTTAACAATTCAAACCCCTCAAAATAGTGCCAAATATAGAAATTACGCTTTGATGTCTCTAAGTGTAAACAAGGGGCAGGTGTAGGGATTGAACTAATAAATCCAAGAGGTAAGTCTTTCTATGTCGCTTACAGGTTATAATTTTTGTGTACTAACAATATTGTAGAATATGAAGAGTTGATTTGTGGACTCCTCCTGGCCCATGAGAAGGGAATAAAATCCTTGACAATAGAAGGAGACTCATAATTGATCATCAAAAAAATCCACAGTCAATATTCTTGCAATGATAAGAGGCTCTTAGCTGACCAAAATAGGGCCTGGGAATTGATCAACGATTTCAAAGCATTCGATATCAGATCAATCCCATGAAGGAAGAATGTTGTCGCTGATGCCCTAGTTGTATCAGCCATTTCATTACACCCAATGGAGAAATATAAACTAAATAATTTCTCAGTTGAACTCATTGTAGCCCCAACCATTCCAAATAACGTCACCAATTTCCAAGTCTTTCAAGACGACCAACACATCTTCAAGTTCATCATGTGTGCATGTGTGTTTGAAAAGCAGATCATAGATGAAGGGAAGGAAGAGGTAGAAGAATAAGTTATCCCAAAGGACCTAGACAATCAAGTAATCATAAACCTAAGGACAAATTCCATACCAAAAGGAATGGTGGAACTAGAAAGGATTTTTGACAGTGATGGGACTGCTACAAGAAGGCGTCCAGACATACCACCTAATGGTAAAGAGTACAAAGTGTACAACCTTGGCACTGAAGATGAGACGAGATAATTTCATATCAGGAAAGTAGGTACCAAAGAGGAGAAGGAGGTAATGGTTCAAATCCTTACAGAATATCGAGATGTCATAGCTTGGAGTTATGAAGAACTAAAAACATGTGATACCTTAGTCATTGTGCATAATATCCCACTAAAACTAGATTCCACACAGTTCCAGCAGCGTCAACGTCCTGTCAACCCTACTATGGAGCCCCTGATACAAAAGGAAGTCCAGAAGCTACTAGATGTGAGGATCATATTCTTGATCTGACACTCTACGTGGGTAGCAAACTTGGTACTCGTGAGGAAGAACTAGTGAGATCATATTATGCGTTGATTTCCAAAATCTGAACAAAGCCTCTTAGAAAGATAATTACCCACTCCCTTCTCTTGATGAGGTACTGCAAGTAGCGAATAGTTCCCAAATGATGTCCTTCTGGGATGGTTATTCAGGGTACAATCAAGTGATGGTACAAGAGGAAGACAGATTGAAGATGGCATTCACCACCAAGTGGGGGACCTTCACCTATTGACAGATGCCCTTTGGTTTAATCAACTCCAGTACTACTTTCCAAAGAGCCATGGACACTGCTTTCAAGGGGCTAGTTGGAAAATGCATCATCATCTATATGGACAATCTGACAGTTTTTTTTAAAATATCAAACCGATCATATAAATAATCTAAGAAGAGTCCTCCAAAGATGCAGGAAGTATAGGATTTCCCTCAATCTAAATAAATGTGTATTTAGGGTCATAAAAGGCAAGTTTCTAGGCCACATAATCTCAGAAACAAGAATAGTAATTGACCTCAAACGAGTCCAAGACATTCTCAAGCTGACACCACCTCACAGCCGCAAAGAGTTGAAATCTTTCTTTGGGAAGATTAACTTTGTGAGGAAGTTTATTAGCGATTTTGTCAAGACAGTAAATCCACTTAACGATATGCTAAAGAGGGATGCTAAGATTGAGTGGACTCCCCTAGTAAGAAAGTCATTTGAAAAGATGAAGAACGCAATCACTATAGCCCTTGTTCTTGTCAGTCTAGATTACACTATTCCCTTCAAGGTATATTCTTTCGCATCATAACATTCCTGTGCAGGCATCCTCACGCAGAAGAAAGATGGAGAGAATGAGAGACCAATAGCCTTCATGAGCTTCCCCCTTAAGAACGTTGAAGTCAGGTACCCCAACCTAGACAAACAATATTTTTATTTAGTCAAAGCGATGAAGAAATTTTGACATTACATCATGAGGAGCAAAGTCTTCGAGATAGTCCCCGATGCAGCTGTAAAATCTTTGTTGATTCACAATGAGCTAGGAGAGAAAAGGGGAAATGGATGGAAATCCTGCAAGAATTTGACCTAGAGATCCAACCAATGAAACTTGTAAGAGGCCAATGCCTGATAAAGCTGATCTCTGAAGTAGAAGAGGGTATAATATGCCAAACTTACACCAATCAAGGTGTGATCTCTGATATATGCTATCAAGATGTAGTCTACTACCTACTACATAATCATTTCCTAGAGGGGATGAATAGATCAAAAAGAAGGGCTTTGAAAATCAAAATTAAGTCCTACATGTTGAAGAATGGTCAGCTATATAAACACAATTATGAAGGCATGTACCTGAGGTTCCTAGACAGGCTTGAAGAAAAAAAATGTCCTAGAATATTTCCATGACAAATACAAAACAAGACACAGGTCAGTTGAGGGAACTGCTCACCAAATCTTAAGGGAAATGTATTTTTGGCCAATGTTGTTCAAAGACACTAGCAAACACATAAGATCATGCCACACTTGCCAAACAAGCGCAACTCGAGAGACAAACCCGATGATGCCCTTGCAACTAGTATATGAGGTACGTGTGTTCACCCAATGGGCCTTAGATTTTGTTGGAATGATTAACCCCCGTTCGTCTGTAGATCACAAGTTCATCCTAATGGCTACCGATTACTGCACACGTTGGACGAAGACTCAGGCACTGAAGAATTGCACCATGGAAGTAGCAACCAAGTTCTTAGAGGAGCGCATCATAACTAGGTTTGGGATGTCGTTCTATCTAGTATGTGAAAATGCTCCCTCTTTCTCCTCTACCTCGATCATGCAATGGGCCTTTGAAAACTAGGTAATCCTTAAATTCTCTTCTAATTATTATCCATAAGGCAATGACGTAGTGGAGTCTACAAACAAAAACCTGACGACAGTGATCAAACATCTCCTCGATGACAATCCCTGAGATTGGAACACACATAGCTAAAATACACTTTGGGGACATCCCCATACCAACTGGTCTATGGCTTGCAATCGTTCTTCCCTATGAACTTGAAATTCTCAATTTTGAGATTTATGGACTAGTACATTGGAGGCAAAGATCGAGTGTAGGTTAGACTCATGAACCTCCTCAACCTAGAGGAGAATAGAAATTTGGCCCTGTAGCACATGTCAAAGCACCAATCCATCATCAAGCAGTGATTAGATAAGAGGGCCAACATTAAATCTTTCAGGATCTCTAACCTCATCCTGATGTGGTACAAGGCAAAAGAAAAGTTGGGCAGCCACACCAAATTTCAAAAATTATGGACAGGCCCCTACCAAATATCAGAGATCTTGGGGGAGAACACTTTCAGGATCATTACCTTAGATGAAGAGTTGACCCCATTTCTAGTCAATGGTCAATTCCTCAAACACTATTTTGAATCCTAAGTGGGACTGCCTTTCGTCCCTTGTGTCATAGTTTTGCCCATTTTGTTTTCTCTTTTCATTCTTTCTGTCATTTTCTCATCAGTCTGTTTCTTCCATCCATGGTTGTTCCCCTCTTTTGTCGGGGCTTGTTGATTGTTTTTTTTCTTTGGTTCTGTGTGTCTTGGAATCATTCCAAGTGGTCCTTAAATTAGAACAGAGGTATTTCTTAGTCAAATTCTCCAAAGAAACATACAACGCAGAAAATGTTCCAAAATTCAAGTAGTGGTATCTTCCATTGATAATCAGAGAGATGTTTGATGCTCGGTCATCCTAATCATAAAGTACACTAAAGAAATGACACCCAAGAGCATTGTATTTTTGAGGGCTTGTAAGTTGGGACCACTACTAGTACATTGATTCAGGTACCCATCAATCCCAGAACCCAAGTCTAGTGAATGCGAAGGTAGGAGGAAAGGAAGAATAACTAAAGATGAAAGAAGCAAGTACAAAAGAAAAATGGCCTAAAAAGTGGTTACAATCATAAAATCTGAGTAGCATAGCCTAATCATTGCTCTATTTTATCAAAGAAGACAATATGAACCTGAATATAGAACTACACACATCAAGGGTCTTGATATGGCTCATGTAAGAAAATAAGAAACAACTTCAAAGAAAAGAATTCTCCTACATAGCTCCATCCTAGCAAACCAAATAGACAAGGGTGGCTATAACAACCTTTACCAGGGCTATGGATGCCCGACCGATAGTAGAGTAAGGATAGATTTGGGACTCGGGGAAAACTTTGTCAGGACTATGGACGCCTGACTGGCAGTAAAGCTCTTTCTAGGAAGCCTTGGTCTACGAGGTGAAGGTTGAGAATAGCTAACAAACATTATGGTCACCACAAGCAAAGGTCAAGGAATGAACACACACTGGGAGACAAGAAAAAAAACTTAAACTAGGAATTCATTGAAAGATAATCAACACGAACAACTCTTGGTTCTTGTTCTGCTGCAGAGTTAGAATCCAGAAGGGTCTTGATGATAAAGAAATGCCTCGGTCATTCCTCCTTTTGTGGGGCTATTTTTTGTGGGTCCACAATACACACCACATTTTGGTCCTCTGACCATGGGGGGCCCCCTTCTCTTTTGGCTTTTTGTTCGGCCTCTCTCTCTCTCTCTGTGGGGCTATTTTTTGTGGGTCCACAATACACACCACATTTTGGTCCTCTGACCATGGGGGTCCCCCTTCTC
>MU227578.1:7983233-7998428 GCA_018584345.1 Thuja plicata | reverse complement strand
TGGCCTGAGTCTTTTTTTTCTCACTTGGTTTTTCTTTCTCTCATCTGCATCTTCTCGCCTCCTCGCATGCTAGTCATTTTTTCTTGCCTCCTCATCGATCATCGTGTTGCCTCTCCTTGCACTCAGTGACTTTGGTCTTCTCGCCTACTCGCACTTTGTAGGTAGTGCCTTGTCATTTTTCCTCTTTTTGTTTTGATTTTGTGTTTTCATTTTAGGGTCAATTTAGGTTTGTCTTCAGCCCAGTAAGGTTGTGCTCCTTCCTAGGCCCCTATGGTTCGCACCCTTGGACCTCTAGAAAAGGGTCTCTCTCCCTCATTTTGTCTTTTTTCTTCATGTTTTTAGAGTATGATTTTGTTTGCGTCGCAACCTAGTCGTAGGTTTTTGGCCTCCGAAAGGTCGAAAATAGCCCCTCCTAAAGCAAGTTTTTTAACCCAAGTGCAGTTTGCACTTTCGGTCTTTTCAGCATTTTGGACCTCCAAAATGATGAAAAATTCATAGACAAGGTCTCTCCCCGAAGGTTTTAGACTTTCAGTCTCTAAAACCTTCTTCAGAATTTCACACACCAAAAGGAAGAAAGCTTTTCTTCACCCCCTCGAGTCTCTTTGAGACTTCAGGTTTTTTCACCCCCATTTTCTGCAAAAAATTTCGCACTCCGCAAGTCCGAAAGGGCTTGCTTCACCACAACCTCATCCTTCACAATTTTGGTCTTTTGCACCTTGACCTTGTCTTCAGCGTCCAAAATCCCAAAATTTAGAAAGAGATAAAACTTCATTTCTGGCTACTTAAGATCCCTCTACTTCTAGTTTTCTTAGTTAGTTTTGTTTTCTTTCCTACTTTAGTAGTTTTTTTTAATAAAGATACTGATTATTTGCATGTTTTCTTACAGGAATGCCTAAGAAGCAGACAACATCACCAATGCAATACCTATCTAAGGGGTATCACCCTCCCTCAAAGATTGGGAATAAGAATCTAGAGATCACCAATAGAGACATCGAGAATGTGGACTGGGATCAATTCCTAGTAAGGTGTTCTCAACCAGCAGGAAGGACTGAAGACTGCACCTCCCTATTTTTACCAATCCTAGTCAATGCAGGAGCACACCCGATAGCGGTCATGTCCTCTGAGCTTATCATGACATTGGCCAACCACTACATACTAGATGAAAGGGTAGTCAAGAATATACAAGGACAAATAGTCCTTGACCTAAGGCCAAACAACATTGAAGAGGTCTTTCATCTTCAGAAGGACGTGGACAAATGTTATGAATTCTATGTAGAAAATGGATTGAGATGGTTCAGGAACAAAACTAAGGATGCCTATAATATTGTAAATTTGGAATACCTCTAGCATCCTCTCCCAAAGAGAAAACTAGACAAAATAGATCTCAGAAGGGGATACTTGAGAGATGACATCTAGGCGATAGTCACATTGATAAGCCGAGTGTATGGACTACCTCATTCCATCCAACTTGAGAACTGGATGATCTTGATGATAAAGAAGATAAGGAATCGCAAGGCCAGATTTGATTGGGCCACCATCCTAAGTGATAAATTAGATGAGCAATTGACCGTGGTGAAGCACAACCCAAAGTTCTATGTGACTTCATACATAGTGTACATGTTAGCCGCACAAGAATACTATCTGAGGCTCACAAAGTGGGGAAACTTTGGTGAACCAAATGCATGGCCTCATATTGTATATCCACAACTGGTAAGAAGAATAGATATGCATGAAAATAGCCTGAACTACATAATAGTGAATGATGCCTTTATCTTCGCAGTCATCAGATCCATAGAGGGTGACTATGCAAAGAGACTATCAGAAGAGGCTACTACTAAAATAAGAGCCATAGGGGTGTACTAAATACATTTCAGAACCTTCATGTACATAAGAGTGGCAGGATCCACCATGTACCTAAGAAGCTACCCAAGTACCCATCTGATTAGGTAATCATCCTAGAAATGGCTAGGCAACTTGCAAACGCATATGAATACATCAAGCATAAGAAGAAGCATATGTTGGGAATTCCCCAATTCCATAGGCCCCTACAATCTCCAAGACATGAAGATTTGTAAGTCATTGGCCTTTGAGTGGTACGAGTGCCCACTCCAACTATATAAAAACATTCAGGCCCAATTCGACCCCATAAGCACATACAAACATATCATTGGCAAGTTCTACATCCACAAGCCACACATTGAATATCATTGGATAAATTGTGTGGATGACCATGAGGTAATAATTAGGGATTATTGTAGGATGTCCCTCACACTAGCACATGTGGCCTTAGTGGTCAATAACCCCGCAAAGGTTTGGGACAAAGATTTAGATAATGTGTTGGAGTCGATATATACTGTTGATAAAATATATAATCGGTCTATCTTGAATGCAAAGGTAGATAAGGAGGAAAATGACAACATTGAATTCAGAGCAAGGCATGTGGTCAAAATGATTGAGGCATGGATCGACATGCCTTATCAAATAGGTCCCATTCCCATGAAGGCACTAATGGATCCACCAAAGAAGGCAGATAAGAAATGTGGAGAGAAGACCACAGTGCCCCTGTTCAAGAAGGCCCCACCTCAAAATTTGGGAATAGTGTATGGGCATGAATGTGCACTAGAATATGGTTATAATCCTAGGCACAAGGCCTCAAAAATTAGGATGACAGGGAAAATAGATCCTCCTATTGGATCATCATAGGCCACCCAAGGGGAAGGCCCTTCCACATCCAACTTGTCTCCCCCTACCACTGGAGAAGGGAAGAAAACTTATAAAAGAAAGAGAGCTTCAGCCTCTCCATGATTGGAAACTTTACAAAAGGAACCAGAAGTGGAAGATGTACCCTTGGTAAAAAGGACAAGATCTCAGGAAGCCTTTCTAAGGAAAATGAGATCACAAAGAAGGAGGTAGGAGCTCCTAAAGAGCGTGACAATCCTTTGGATACCCTAGGGTCAGATGAGTTCCTCATGTCTGATTTTGAAGGCCTAGAGGGCTTTACAGACTAGGGACATGATACACCTAACTTCACAACAAGAACTGACATGGGATAATAGGTGCTCTTCCATCCTCAAGTGATCCTTACTCTACCTCCGTCCCAATTCACCAACCTCGTACTAAACGTGCCTATCATAGGAGTGGACTCTAGCACTAGCCAAAGGGCATAAACTCGAGATGTCGGCACTGCCCAGAGCATAGTAGGGGATAAAACTGTAGGAGGGAGTTCAACACTAACTCCACCACCTCACATTCCAACTCCACTAACCTCTCTCCCACCTCCCATTCTAAATCAACCACCTTTCCTCCCAACTCCTACACCAACTTCACCTCTTATTGCTACTCCACCACCTGTGATGCAAGCGCCAACTCTAACACCATATGTTCCTTTTCCTTCCTCTATCCTGACCCCCCAAGTGTTGATAAGAACAAAAGATACATCTCCCTTCAAAACCACATTGGAAGCTATGACAGGCCTTAATGCAGAAATATCAATCAGTTCCTCCCAGGATGAAGACTAAGATAAAGCTGAACAAGAGGCTATAGTTGAAGAAGAGAAGGGAGAGGAAGAAAGCCATGAAGGAGAAAAATCATCGCTCGTTATAAAGGCTCAGAAACTAGGTATAATCCTTTAACTCGGGGATTGGACATCCAGCTAAACACTTCATCCTCTTTATAAGAAACTCATTTAATATGCAAACCCAGGGACGTGTTACTTGAAACGGGCCAGAAAAATATATGCACCAAGCACTTTTCCAACCAATCACTCTATAATCACTGCAGGAAACAAATGCGGGAAAGAAACTATTCTATGGTTGTAGGAAGTAAATGCTTTTGAAGGGAAACTATACTATTACTGCATGAAATGAATACTCGAAAGAAAGTTAAGCTATTGATCTGAAAGTAAATACTTGAAAGTAAATGATGGAAGTGGACATTGCTAGAAGAATGGAAGAGTGCACAAACTAACTACAATGCCTTAGTTACTCTACTGCTTGGCTGTTGGAAGCGATAGCTAGATCCTGTGGCTCTGGCTGCAGGAGCTATTCAGCATAAGAATTGAAATGACAAAAATGTAGGAAAGAGAACTAAACTAAAATGAATATAACTATGGATTCCTCACCAAGTGGGCCCCCTTGGGTGTACCCAAAACAATCAATTACAAAAAATTAATCTCTCAACACTTCATTTTCTCATTAAAATGAATAATACAGTACAAAGATTCTCATAAGTAGTAAAACAACAGAATTGAACTATACTGCAACTATCTCATAATAATTCCCTCCTCACGCAGGAGTGGGGCTTTATTTAAAGGAAAACATCTAACTGCTAAACTCAACATTCCCTAAGAAAAGGTGGAGATTTTATTACAAACAACTAACAAAAAGGAAAGCTAGAAAGTAGGAAATGGAATCGATCCAGAAAAGAGGAAAGAACTACTTGGACAACAGATCTAACTTCCCACTCTCTCCTAGATTTCATCAAGGAACTTATTGCATTTTCCAAGTCTTCACTCAACCATCTCCACCTGAATCAACCAGAAACCTTCCGCTACTGCTACGCTGATGTTCCATCCGTGTGCATCTTCTACAGGACCAAGTCAAGCGTCCAGCGCATGGACGTGCTCACCTGATCAAGACGACGGTTGCTACTTTGATGAGCTGCATTTAAATTGTTAGTATAAAAGAATTCATGACAAATAATCATTAAAGTACATATGCATTATCTATTGCTCAATCAGTTATTTCATCCATAAAACATGATCATGATTCCATAGTAATAAACAGAGCATATTCATCCAGATAAAGCATATGTCCATAGCATAGGTTTAGTGGTTGACTACCAAATATTAGTAGTTTTAAAACATAAAGTCTTGGAGTAAATAAGAGAAAACATGGAAAAAGACCTATCAAAAGTTCTCCTAGGGTATCTAAAGTATGCCATTAAAATGGCCTATCATTTTGCCCCCTACGAAGACTAGTGTTGGTCCTCAGGCAATGAGACGTTCCAGATCTTTGCAAGTACCCGAAGGTCTCCTTGCTGTGTCTCTCCAATCATGGAGGTGCCCACTCACTAGTAAAATCCAATTGTCCTTTCCATCTTCACACATCTTCTCAGTTCTAGCTTCTCATCTAGTTCATTATCCACACAGTTGTATAGCGGCCATAAAAGTAGAGGAGGCTGAAAGGTAAGTGGAAACCATCTTTCAGGCTGTGGTTGACATCCCAGGTGTATATACCAATGAACACGCTACATTGCAGCTTGTAGGTTGATCACACTGTGTGGTTCTGCCTTTTTGAGTGCCATAGTTAACCTCCCCCATCTCTGCCTTAATCCCTCGGCTGCTCTATCCTCATCTGCTAGTGATAATATCTCAAATGTCATGAAAACTTCTTCACGGCTATCCAGAATTATTTTTCTGGGTGCAGAATCATGAAACCCATAAACAATTTGCAATTAATCATAATAAAGTCATCGAGGTGATTGGCTTTCAGGACGAAGAGGCAATGAAATGGACTGTTCAAGGATTATGTACCTATGCAATTGTTCTCCATAATTAATCTCATTTTGGGTCCAAGAAAGGAGGGCAGACAAATGAATATCACAAACAAAAAGTAGGGGATTCCAATCAGTGTTAGAAGGAACAACATAATAGTGAATATATAACTCACATAAAAAAATTTGGACACAATCTAGTGATGTATTATATGCGGCCACAAATTCCTGCGTGGTTCTTATGCCTGAGTTGAGATCCTGAAGGACTCTCATTAACTTAAATAGTAGGAATTTCTCCTTAAGGCATAGGGTATAAACCCTTGGTGGTGGTTTGCACTCTATTAAATATGGAATTATGTATGTAATGTCATTTATTTTACTTTGTAAGAATTTAATTTCTTGTTGTTTCCTCTTGAGTTCCCTTCTCAATTTTGCCTTTTCTAACTCCCACATTGAATTTTGATATTGCATTGCATTAAAATAGTCAACTGAGAGAGCATGAATAGTTACCTCTTCTGGATTCTTGTGTGGGACTGGCTTGGTTGCTTGTTGGCCTTCCTCTTTCTTTGCACAAACTGGCACATTATCTGGAACAAGGACCTTTCCCCCTAATTGCCTTCTTACCGAGAAGAAGACTCTTTTTTGCCTCCCTTGAGTTATGTTGCCTATAGAATTATACATTATGCTTCTTTACCCACATCAGTGGCTGCAGGATCCTCTTCCATCATATCCTGGCATTCTGCAAATGGACTACCTGCTTGTGGCTGTTCTTGTAAAGGCTCCTAAGAGGAGACATGATAAGAGTCAATCGTAACAGGGGAATCCTTGTTGTCTATTTGTGTAGTGTTCAAACGAACACTTCTTTGTAATAGAGTATCTACAGAAGCTGCAGGGCACTTCTGTGAAATTTTTCTTCTCTTGAAAGGTGTGGCTATAGGAGAAACAGTAGAAACAGGAACATCTTAACTCATATATTCTGTCATCTTCGCCTTACCCTTACCCTTTTTTATCTTTTTGCTCATCTTTTAGGGTCCGATAAATTGTGGGAACCTTGGTTTCTCTTCTCCCTGAGGTAGGGTTTGGATGGTCGAGTGCCACATTCTCCATATTAATTCTCAATGGAGAAGGATTCTTAAAAAGTTATTCTAGCTCAAAAAATTCCTCATCCTCATCAGGTTTATTCCCTTGTTGTTCTTGAATTTTGGGTCATGGCCCGTCTCCATGCAACTAAACATGAGGCACTGTGAAAAATCTATTCTAGGACATGGGAGAGACATCCCGTAGTGACCTTTCCACCAAGAGCTTGATTAAACCATGGTTGGTCACTGACTCACTGCATTTTGCCGCCCCTTTTGTACCTCTTCGGTACTTAAATTTAAAAGGGCATAAAGAAAATTGGGGACAGTTACCAAACGGTCATGTTGTAAATGACTTAATAATTTGAAGTGTATTGCATGTAGAAAGGAAAAACAACCCTCACAGGTAATGTACCTGATAATATGAACTGCCAACTGAGGATACTCTCCTAGAAGAGATAACCATTTAACACCCTATTTGCTGTGCTCTACTGGAACATCTATTGGTAAAGAAAAATTTTCTCTAGTTGTGTGTGCATTGTGCCCATACAAAAATGCTTCTCCAATGGAAGGAAGTCCAGAGACTTTAGCAATTCTTGCTTCAAAAGCTTCTACTCGCAACCCTTTGATATACGCAATACCAATGTTGTAAGTCCTCAAGACTTCTAGTGTCGTGGCTTCACCATGACCATTCAACCTTACAAAGTAGGTCAGCCACCCAACTCTGTTAAAAACCTGAAGACTGTCCTAGTCCTATAACAATGACAAGTGGTTTGCTGGTTTGTGTCGTATAGGCTGACCACCCATCCTGTTGTTTGAAAACTTCAACAATTTCTAGAAAACTCTTGAAAAACCCTCTTATTCCACTACTACTATTAATTTTGTTTGTTGAAATGCCACTGTTGCACCCATAATTTAAATAAAGCTTTCTAGTTTTTCAGGTAACGCAGACAAGACACAAAAGAAATTTTTGAAATAGTGTTGTAAATCTAAGTTGGGAGTTTGAGTTTAAAAAGACAGGGCTGATTTTAGAATGTTACACGCAAAGATTGTCAAATCATCATTTTTGACATGACAACATAGTACAATTCTGGTAGCAAAAATATTAATGACAAAGGATGGCAATCATGATAGCAAATTTTAAACTAACAGAATATTTGAGATGATGGGATAAGTCATTTATTGCACACAAAACCTATCAAACTGCCCCCTAAGAAAAAGGTGACAAGTGTCCACACTTGCGTGGCTAACAGGTACGAAAAAATTATGGATGAAATGCTATATTAATTACAATATATCATAATCATATTAAATGAAGAAAAAACTTTTTGAAACAATAAAGTAATGCATACCTTTGATTATTATACCATGATATGCCCAAATCTAGAAAGATTGATGATGTGGGCAGAGAAAAAATTTGAGCTAGCGCAATAATGAGGTGACGTGAATGTGATGATGGCAGAAAAAGTGATGAAAAAGTTGATGGGATGACATTTTTATTATGGACAAGCGATTTTCATGGGAAATGAAATTTTTATTATGACTGCATGTGGAAAAAAATATCAAAGAGACGAGGGGAGCAAATAATTCCTCCGATTCCCTGTAGAAATGCCCTCAGCAAGAAGAGGTCCTTCGGCTATGGGAAAGATGTCAGCTGGAGGAGGTTCTTCGGCTACAGGAAAGTCTTCAGTTGGAGGAGGAGGTTCTTCAACTATAGGAGGTTCTTCGGCTATAGGAGGTCCTTCAGCTACAGAAGGTTCAGTTGGGGCAGGAGAAATCTCAATCTGCAGCAGGAAATCGACCTTTGTCTTGGGTTTATGGTACAGGAGAATCCTATAAACATTCACCAGTAACTTGAAACGTACAGGGTCGATGGTGGATAACTAAACTGCTTTGTTATCATAAACATGTATAATCTCATAAGGGCCAAGTCAACATGTTGTAAGCTTACCTTGGGTTTCTTGGAATCTGGAGTCATACAAAAGAGCCCAGTCACCAGGAGCAAACTATTTGGTAAGGATATGAGAATTGTGCCACTTTTTCCATTGTGTATGAACCAATTCAGTGTGCTGCAAGAAATCTTTCCTTATCTCATCTAGTTGGTTAAGCTGCAGGATCATGTCACATTGTGCTTCAATAAGATCAATGTTGAGCTGTAATGTCGTACGTAAAGTTTTATGTTCAAACTCAATCGGCATCACAGTTATTTTTCCATATACCAGCTCAAAAGGAGTAAACCTTCTTATTATTTTCCATGTAGTTCAACAGGCCCATACTTCTTGGAGGTGACTACTCCAATCTTTCTTGTGTAATTGTATTGTCTTGGTGAGGATAGCTTCTATCTCCCTATTGGTGATTTATGCCTGACCATTCGCCTGTGGATGATAGGGGCTTGATTTCTGGTGGTGAATATTATACTCGTTCATTAAAGAAGTAATCAACGTAGAGGTAAATTGAGCTCCTTGATCAGTGACTTACTCTCTAGGTAGACCATAGCATGTGAATATCTCCTCATACAAAAACTATGCGACCTTGTTATCCCTGGCATGCTTCACGGCTCTAAGTTCCACCCACTTGGTCACATAATCAGTACCTACAAGGATGTACAAATTGTCATTTGATGCAGGACTGATGGGACCAAGAAAATCAATTCCCCATTTATCAAATGATGTCACAACTACTTGAGGAAAGAGTGTCATTTCATCAGATTTAGTAGGTCGCCCCATCCTCTAACATCGATCACACTTCCTAGTGTAATTGGTTGTATCCTTGTAGAGGGATGGTCAGTAGTAACCAGTGTCAAGTACCTTAATGGTTGTCCTTTTGGTAGAAAAATGTCCTCCATAGGGCCCATCATGACAAGCCTGTAGGATTTCATAAGTTTTATCTTCTCGAATACACCTTCTAAATATTTGGTCGGGGCCAGTATAGAACAAACAATCAACAATCCATGAAAAGTTGAAATTTTTCTCTATTAGTAGCCACTTTTCTTTGAGGAGAAGTGTGGAGGTACCTTTTGGGAAACCAAATAGTTAGCAATATCAGCATACCAGGGAGCTTGAGCTGCAATGGAGAACAGGTGGTTGTCAGTGAAACTATCATTAATGGTCATAGGTTCATCAGCATTTTATAGGCGTGAGAGAAAATCGGTCACCACATTTGATCTGTCTAGCTTAGCTATGATGGTAATGTCAAACACCTATAGTAGAAACAATCACCTAGATAACCTCCCTATGATTACAGGTTTGTTAGCTAGGTATTTAATGGCTACATGATCTGTATGCACAAATATTTGATAACCAGTGACATAGTGGCAGAATTTTTTCAGAGCATAGATAATAGCCAATAGCTCCTTTTTGGTGACTGTATAATTCAACTCAACACCTTGCAGATTTTTGCTAATGAAATAACTAGCATGTTCTAGAGTAGCTTCCTTTTGTCCAAGAACTACTCCAATAGCATGATCAGAGGCGTCTGTATGTATGTGGAATGGGAGGGTTCAATTAGGACCTCGCAAAATAGGGGCATGAGTTAGAACAGACTTCAGCTGCAGGAAGGCTTCATCATAGTCTGATGTCCAGATAAAGTCAGCATCTTTAGTGAGCAGTGAATACATAGGACTGGCCATCTTGTTGAAGTCCTTTATGAATCTTCTGTAATACACAGCATGACCAAGAAAGCTTCTGACATCTTTCTATTTGGCTGGGGTAGGCAGATCCATAATGACTTCAGTTTTGGCTGGGTCTACATGAATACCAAGAGTAGATATATAGTGGCTAAGCACTACTCCTTCCTGCATCATCATAAAACACTTCTCATTGTTCAAAGATAGGTTGTGTTCTTCGCACATGGTGAGTACTTTTTCTAGATTTGTCAACGCTTCCTCATAAGTTTCTCCATAAGTTATAAATTCATCCATGTAGATCTCCATACAGTCATGGGAAATGTCAGCAAAAATGCTGATAACTGCTCGCTGAAAAGTAGTAGGAGCGTTGTAGAGGCCAAATGGTAGAATTGAATAAGCAAAAGTCCCCCATGGGCAGGTGAATGTCATCTTTTCCTGATCCTCTGGGAGAATCCAAATTTGATTATATCCACTGTACCCATCCAAGAAAGAAAAGTATTTCTTTCCTCTTAGAGAGTCTAAAACCTGGTCAATGAATGGAAGAGGGAAATGGACCTTTTTAGTGGCATTGTTAAGCTCTCTGTAATCCACACACACACTCCACTCACCACCTTTCTTAGGAACTATGACTAGTGGGGAAACCCACTAGCTATCTGAGATAGAGTATATGAAACCAGCTTTAAGGCATTTTTGGAGTTCGGCTTTAACTATCTCACGGAGGGCAGCGTTGACACGCCTTTGAAATTATCTTATTGAGGGTTTATCTTCCTTTAGATAGATCCTATGAGTGCATAAATTTGGGTCCAGACCTTTCATATCAGAATAATCCTAGGCAAAAGTTGTAATATGGTTCGTCAGTAACTTGGTCAACGATGTTTGTTGCTAAGGAGTAAGTTTGCTATTAATGTTCAAGCAACGATCAGGGGAAACTTCTAGTTGCTTAGTGAGCTCGACCATAGATGCATCTATCAATGAGGGAACTTGGATCTCATAGGGAAGCATTTGGTGATAGAGTTGATTAAATGTAGGAGAAGATAATTGGTAATCAGAGTACAACGGCTGCAGGGAGTGGTTTTGGAAGGAACTATCCAAAGGGTCTAAGTTCGATCCATACTGGTTATGCATGATGTTGGTGATGACTTTATCTTCCTCTGAAAGCTACAGGAAGGGATCCCTTTTTAACATCATTGATTGGGAGACTGAATTAATAACTTTAGCTTCCTCTCCTACATCTGGCCATATGATAGAGGCTAAGTCCATCTGAGGTTAAGTAGCAGGATACAAGGCCAAGGTTTTGGTGTGCTGACCATCAGAAATGGTCATATCTCCTAACCAACAACTGATATAGGCATCAACGGTAGCCAGCCATGGACATCCTAGAATAATTGGATAGCCTCCTAGGGTAGCTTTTGGTGAGAGGATCATGAAATCAGCAGGGTAGAACCATGACTCAAGGTTAACCACAATGTCCTCCACCACCCCATCAGGCTTTACAGTTGAACTGTATGTGAGCTGCAAGACAGTAAGTGTATTTTGGAGGTTGGTGATACCAAGGCATTGCATGATATCCTTGGTCATGACATTAATGGTGGCTCCAAGATCAATCAAGGAATTTTTGTTAGCAGTCCCATTAATAATGACCTCGACAACAGGGTTGCCAGGGTCAGAATATTTTAGGTTGGTAAGCTTCCCTAACACTATGTCCGCCAGTTTTCCCAGGACATGGACAGTCTGGGGATCCTTCTTCTTGTGGCCAGGCTATTTAAAGCAAGATTCCTTGATGGATTTTCCATAGGTGGGAACATCTTTGATTGCCTGGAAAAGGGGAATTTGGATGCTGAAATTATTTAGTTGGTCAAGGATATTGAAAGTTGCTTTGTTAGTGGTTTTCGTATTGCTATGTTGTAACCTTTGCAAAAAAGGGAGAATGGTATGTTGATTAGTTTTAGCTGGTGGTGCAGGGGCTACTAGAGTAGACAGATTTTTAGGTTGATTGGGCTCCTCAGAAGGCATTTCAATGATTACATGAGGCTTAGGTGCAGGCAGAGTGGTACTGGACCATAAGTGAATATCATCAAGGTTGATGACATAAGCAGGATATTGCATGGGATATTGTGACGGGTCTGTAGCATACACATTTTACTGAGGCATATGAGGTCAATTATTGGGGTTCAGCTATGGCTGTGTACGTAGATGAGTAGTATTAGGAGGCACGTTAGTGGCTGCAGGAGGTGACAAAAGAGCTTGTTGTTATGGAGGTTGCATAGGTGGTGGAAAAAGTCCCTGTGGTTGATTTGGCCATTGATGGCCACCTTGCCACTACGGGTTTTACTGCCAATTACCCTGTGGTGGCTGCCACGCCCCTTGAGGTTATTTCCAACCTCCTTGAGGTTTTGGCCACTGTGGATTGTGGTAATTCTGCCACTGATTCTGGGAATTGTTACAGGGAGTATTTTGATAATTCATGGGGGGTTGCCATTGATTATTATAAAAATGACCACCAAATGAAAGAGGGTCCTAAGACATACCTTGTCTCTACACCCATGGTCATTATTGAGCGATGAAGAACAGTTGTTCATCCTCTAGTTCAATTGTTTTGTAATCAGTTGGCATTTGTGTAGTCTCCATGTTAGTAACCAGTTTGCATCTACAGTCTCTCTTCTTCTATCTACAATGTGGGAAGAATTCCGCTAGCATGGCCTCTACTTCCTCATGTTTCTTCTTAGTCTGCATGGTGTCCAGCTGAGTGGCCATGTTGTTAATGATATCTTTCTTGAAATCAGACAAGAGATTGGTTATCTCTGTCCTTGAAGCACCAACACCATTGGACTTTCCCAAGGTGGACCTATATCCGCTTCCTTTCTTAATAGTGACTCTGGAGTACTTAAGGCAGATCTTTCAGATATCATCCCATGATGCTTGGGTGATATCTCCTCCAGCCATCAGGTCTAGTGCCTCTGTGCATCCGTCATGAATGCCTCACAAAAAGAGAAACTTCTGAGATTCCTCATTAACCTCATGATGGCTATTCTTCTGCAAACTGAACATGAACCTTGAGACATAATCCTCAAGACTCTCATCCTCCTTCTATGTCATCTTAAAGATGTCATCCCCTCACACATCATTTTGTCGATAGTACTCCTTGTATTTCAGCAAGAAAGAAAACTTCATTTCATCCCAATGTGGACGACATCCTCTCCTAAACACATAAACCATCGTAATGTAGAAAAGTCAAAGGTGATCCAGTGATTAAGAGACAAAAGGGATAACACTGAGATACGTGTTCAAATATGCAAAGGTCATGTGTAAGTCGCATAGTCTCTGAGAAAAATTTAAAATAAAGAATATATCTGGCAAATTAAAGATAATGGTCACATAGTCTCATGAAAAATTAAGGTTTGCCTTGAAGATCTAGAGACTTAGCGCAGACCCTTAGATGCAGATGAAAGAAGATCTATGGTAGTCGGGTTATCTCCAGATGAATATGATAAGTGCAAAATTATTCAGGGACTATGAGATAAATCCTTAAGTCGCGTTACCTCCAAATAAATTATCAGTTGAAAGGTTTTCTCAGCGAAAAGGAGATTACACAGTCGCCAAGTCTCTAAAAGGAAACCAAGGTTTAAAATTAGTTAGTAGAAGCTTTAGTCACAGAGTCTTCGAAAGAATATGGGTTAAGTGATTTCATTTGGCGACTAGGAGATAACCGTTGATCGGGAAGTTGATCATGTGGCAGTCACCAAGTCTCAGTAAGAAACCATAGTTAAGGGTAACCCTCAGTGATAAGGAGACAATGCAGTCATGAGGTCGCTAATAAGAGAACCAAAGTTTGAAACAAAGACTTTTCTTCGGTGCCAAGATGTACAGTTTCCAGCCAATGGAAATGAAGAGATTTATGACAAGTGTGTTAAAAAGTGTTGGAGATTTACTTCTAGTAGCTAGTTGATTGTATGTTTGTCATTGATGACAACATATAATATATAGTAGTGTTCTATATGTACTTATAAGAATGATGTTATCAAGCCTTGCGCAGTTATATTCATGTTGTAGACATGTTGTTTATGTTTTGTTCATACACACAGACTTAGATATGGAGTTTCAGTTGTGTTGTGTAATTCTGTTATGTGGCAGTTACAGTTTCTAGAGTTTGTCTGTAGGGAGCTGACGTATTGCATTGGTTCTTGAGTTGTGCCTATCTTTGGGATATGCGTGTGTATATTCAAGTTAAGTTATGAGTTAATGATAATTACCTAAAGGCGCCAAATGTGTTTCAACAAGATTGCAAAGTTAGAGTTAATTTGGTGAAGTCGACTTAGTGAAGCATCGCGTCTATTCAGTTTATATTGCGCGGTTGTAATTATGCTTGCGTGATTAGTAAAGTTGACAAGGATGTTTTGAAGAGTTGTCTAACAGGTCCCTTAATCTTATACTTTGAGGAAGATACTTATAGCAAGTCATTTGTGGAATGCTAAGTGTGAATGATAAGAAAAGATATAGGAAAAGTGCAGAGCAGAATATCAGTTGAGTTTCATTCATCAAGGATCTATGTGAAGAAGAAGTGAAATATTACAATACACTGGAACTGATCAAGAAAATAGGTCTACTCTATAGTTCATCATCAAATATAGTGCATATTTTTTCTATAGAAGGTTGTAGCCTTCACCATTAAAGCAGTGAGATTTTGGACAGTGAGTCCTCACCCTTAACCGGGTTATTTGTAAAAGACTCCTAACAGGGTCAGACCCTTAACTAGGTCACTATACTTATTGCATTGTAAAGAACAAATCCTAACAGGGTTGCAAGATTTTCTAACAGGGATTATTATAAACAAGTATAGTTCATTGTGAGTGCTAATTCCCACCGGGGTTTTTACCATTTGGTTTCCCAGTAACCCAATTGTGGTGTTGTCTATTGTGTTATCTGAATGTGCATTTACTTTATTGTATTCTAGAGTTTATAAAGAAAAGAATTAAATTAGCTGATAACTAATTCACCCCCCCC
>MU227578.1:7906019-7962322 GCA_018584345.1 Thuja plicata | reverse complement strand
CACATCAACAAGTACATTCACATATAAGACAACCATACACATGCAAGTATGGGGTAAGTATATCATAAACTGAAATCGACAAATAATAATCAACAAGATAACATCATCACATCTATCTATGCATAAGACAAAATTATGACATCATAAAACAAGTATCATCATCAAATAAAATAATATCAGCTCACATGAAATGTGGCCTAAAAGAATTCGGCCAAACAACTGAAACCAATGCCTAAAAGTATGGCATCACCAACTAAAAAGCAAAACATGGATGGGTATTACATACATCAACTGCAAGGTAGTTGTGCAATCATTTGTGAGGTCCTTCGAGGAAGGAATAATTCTTTCAGGTGATCCTAGGAAGCTAAATAATGGTATTAAGATCTGATAGCAAGGATATAGGAGTATGTGGATAGATTGTAAGGCATTCTATCTAGGTTGCATTTATTTTCATTAGTCACTTAATTGTGTGTTTACATTCAAGATTGACTCTGTAGCCCATAGGATTAGGCATTGGTTTAAAGTTTTGCAAGTAATTGTTCATCATCCAAATATTTAAGAACAATCTTTCAAGTACATTACATTCATAAGAAAGCATACATTCATAAGTAATTGTATTCATAGAGTGTACAATTCAGTCTACTAATTCCTTCAAGAGTGAATCAAATAGGTTACCCCTCCTAAGTTCAGAGAACTATAAAAGGAAGAAGGATGAGAATGCTTATTACATTACTATTCGTTGTTGTCAAGATAATAGTTTGGCTTATTAAGCTTTGTATCAGATTATTCATAGCTATTTTCTTATTGGTATAGTAAAAGGCATTCAACAAACTGGTAAGAAGACATAATCCACTATAATAGATATTGTAAATTAGTAATTATTCAAAGGTAATACCTGTCTGAGTCAGTGGATCTCAAAAAAGAAGGATCTTATCCAATCCTCATCAATTAGGATTTTCTTATATATAGAATATTGGAAATATACAAGAGCAAGCATTCATACTGGTTTTAAAAGATACTTGCAAGAAAAATCCCTAATAAATGTGCGACTATACTTGGGAATAAAAAGAGTTTTATATCCTAGTTTCTCTAGTGCAGTATTTTTCAAATCTTTCAATATAGTTTCATTCAAGTTTTCCCATCCGATTCGCACTAACAAATTGGCGACTCTGCTGGGGATTTCAAGTAAAAACTTGAAAAGAAACTTTTAAGAAATCTCTGGTGTGTTCAAAAGTTAAATCAAGTAACAATTGAGTTTTTGCTAGTTTAGGTCATTCTAGTAGTATTCATATTTCCCAATCTTGTGTTGGGTGGCGACTCTAAAATAAAATCTTTGTAATCAGTGCAAAAGTGAAACATTTTTTTAGATATTAATACTAGGTCAAGAATGAGAGATAATCCATAGGTTGTGTTGGATAGTTGGATTTCCACTACTTCAAGAACTAGGATGTCTTGGAGAGAGAAGAATAACCAAGCTAAAATTAATGAATCTTCTCCTAGAAAAGAAGACAATAGCACTAAAGGAAGGGTACCAATCAGTCTAGTCATGTGGGGAATACCTGAGAGTATGAAAATGCCCCAGACCTTGGACTAGAAACCTATGTAGTTACTACTACTTCTAGTGAGAGAGAAGGAACTGACACAATTAGCTCATACTCTGAAGTTCCTTCTGATGAGCTTGCTGAGGAAGAAAGAATCATCATAAGACAACTAGCCCTTATTCAGCAAAAGAAAAGGGAAAAAGAGCATAAAAAAAACATGAGCAGAAAGACGTCGACAAGTTTAGAAGAAGATCTCTAAGACATCAAGCTGCAAAAAATGTTGAGAAGTCTCGTAGAGACCAAGAGACTCCAAACACCCACAAAGCTTTGGGTTCTCAAGCCTTTAGAGATAAAGGGAAAACTAAAGTCACATAAAATGAAGTTGAGGAGCCAAAAACTCATAAAAACCTGACTGAGCAAATGTCTAAGCTAGACATTGATCTTGAAAAGATTTATAAAGAAAGAGAAACTATGGTAAAAATGCTAGAGAAAGTTGAAGCAGAAGTTGATACTATAGAGATGAAGAAAAAAATTGACTTCTTGTAGTCTACGACAATCTCCTATGCTGATACAGAGAATGCTACAACATCAAGAAACAAGGCTTCTTCTTTCAGAGACCATAGCAAATTATTTTCTCCTAAAGATACTGAAAAATTCCAAAGGAGACCACTTCTTGCAAAAAGGTACAAGCAATTTTCTTTTATTGGAATTCCAGGTTATCCTAATGCAATACCAGAAGATATGGGAGAAAAACTTCCAAAAATTTCAGGAAATAATGTTGTAACTTGTGAAGAGCATTTAAGAAAAAAAATTAATGTTATAGATGATCTAAATATCAATCATGAGGATGTCCTAATGAAACTTTTTGTACAATCCTTAGAAGAATATGCTAGAGAATGGTTTAGGAGTCTATCTCATGGTTCTATAGGAATAATGGATGAACTGATTGATCTATTCAAGGATCAATATGGTGATAAGACTAATGAAGGATTTTTGCTCAATGAATTCAACAATATAAAGAAGAACTCAAATGACAAGGTAACTGAGTTCAACACAAGATTCCAATGAACCATGCATAAGCTGTTTCACAAAATGAAGTTGGATCAAAAGGTATGTCTTGCTACCTATCTCAATGCTTTTGATTAAAAAATGGGTTATGCACTTAGAGATAAGAATCCAAGAACTTTAACAAAAGCTTACAAAACAATTGTGAATATAGAGATGAATAGGAGGATATCAGGAAAATTGGGTAAAAGAGATGATCCACGCTTTAGTAGGCGTAATCAAAAGGATCCTGAATATAGAGAATATAAGGCTGCACAAAATAACAGACCATCCTATAATAATTTAACTATAACCCACAAAATAGGATGAAAAATTATCCCTATGGTACTCAATTCAAGGATGGAAAGCCTATTGCTCCACCAAGGAAAGATAAACCTAAGAATAGGACTCCTCATCCCCTACATAAAAATACTATTCACATGTGTAATGATGACTTTTGGTGTGAGGCTTGTGAGGCACCGCACAATCTTGATTTTTGCATTGTTTCTTTAGATAAAAAAGCAAATGAAGAGCAAGAAAATGATGAAAATGAGCTATGTGATTATAGTATGAATAATGCTTATTCATGTCATGACATAGATTCTGATGATGAGATTGAAAATCATAACATACATGGCTCGCAAGGTAGAATGGAAGTTCATCAGCAACAAATCTTGTCTGATAGTGAAGAGGAAGATATGGTTGATCACATAAGGTGTTATGCCCAAAATAGTCAAGAACCCTTAGTAGTGAGAAAAACCTCCAATGAAGAAAAGACTAGAATCACTGCTGATCTATTGAGCAAAGCAAGAAATAACTACCACCTAATAAATAGAGTTGTGGGTACTGTTGGTAGTCAGCCATCAGGAATCTTCATTAAAGAAAATAAAATAGATGCCTAATATGTACCAAAAAGAGATGGACCTTGGGAAAATATAAACAAACCAAAGGTCAAAATAGTAAACAAAGCTAATGAACCGAAAGATGTACACATGGAAAAAGATAAAGTACCAGAAACAAGTTCTTCCTCTCCCAAGGTAGAAAATAAGAAATCTAAGAGGCAAGAGCCTGTTGTGAATATTTAGATAGAGGAAAACAATATTATTGTAGAAAAACCTAAAACCTCCGATGTAAAGTATACTCCAGTGGATATGGGCTAGTGTTTATCTCAGATCACAGTGAAGGTCCCATTCCTCGAAATGATGAGGATAAAAGAACACAAAGAAAAGGTTCTTTCAATGTTGAATAATGTATCACCAGTAATACCTCAAAAACCAGAACATATTGAAAAGAAACTCAACAATAAGGGAAAGGAACCTGAGGGGATGATTTCTGAGATACCTTGTATTTACCTAAACACAAATACTTCTACAGGGGTTGTTGACCCCTTTTTCTTGACATTGGTAATAAATGGAAAGATGCTAAAAAATTGCATGATAGACTCAGGAGCATCTAATACAGTCATACCAACAGAAATCATGAGATCCATGGGATTGCAAGTAGATACTCCTCATGGAAGGTGTCAAGCAATGGATTCAAAAGAATTCTTGTCGGAACCATTGAAGCCTTACCTAAAAATTAACCATATGCCCTGATACAGTGTTGACTATGAGTGTATTGGTGGTTGACATCCCACCACAGTATGGCATGTTGCTATCCAGAAAATGGAGTGCTTCAATGGGGGGCAGTATTTAGTGTGACCTATCCTATGCCACTTTCAATATAGCTAGGAATAATGTAGAGGTGTCTAAAGAGGGAAGAACACCTCATGTGATAGAATTGCATGAGGATACAAATATTAATTACTGTGTTGATATTGACATGGAAAATTTCAGAATAAAAAGGAGTGTTCACTAGTGTGAGAATATTGATCCTTTGGTGAAAGATTTGACTACACAGAGTGATGGTTTATGGCAAATGTATTTTTATGGAGCTTGTTTAAAAGAAGGATCAGGAGCTGGAATTTTACTTATATTTCCATCAAGTACCACATTCAAATATTCTTTTCTATTATCTTTCTAGTGTACAAATAATACAACAGAATATGAAGCTTTGTTTCTAGGGATAGACATTGATGCTAAACATGGTATAAAGTGTTTAAAAGTTTATGGTGACTCAGAGTTAGTAGTAGCCCAAGTAAGGTCCAAATATGCTATGAATAATGATAGACTAAAGATGTATAGACATTTCATTTGGGACCAAATATAATTTTTTGATGTCTTCAATATAAATTGGATAGAAAGGCCTAAAAATATTATGGCAGATTTCTTAGCTAATGTCGCTTTGAAAACTGATGATTTGACCTTAAATGGGGTATCAATTGTTGAGGTTAAAAGAAGACCAGTTGTCCCTGACAATATTTACAACTGGCAAGTATTTGAAGATGACCAAGATATCCTTAGATTTCTTCCATGCCTTGATCATTATAAAGACCGACACATAGATTGTAATAATTTTCTTGAGGTCATTGATGGTAAAGATTGTATACCGGGGGATGAGGTTGTCTAATTAAGTTCTAACTAGATTCCTAAGGGATTGGTAGAACTAGAGGCATTGTTTGATAGTCAGAATGAACATACAACAAGAGTAAGCAATTCCAAGATTGAGTATTTAGAGGAGATAAATTTGGGATCAGAGACCACTCCTCAGGTAGTTTATATTGGAAAAGGATTGGATTCCCAAGTCAGAACCAATCCGATAAAATTATTGGGAAAACATAAGCATGTGTTTGCATGGTCATATGAAGATTTAAAAGCTTATAGGAAAGACATTTTCCAGCATGAAATCCCACTCAAAACATATGTGAAACCATTTAGACAAAAACAGAGACCCATTAATCCACTGTTGGCTCCCAAGATGCAACAGAAGGTTGATGAAATTAAAGGATGCAGGAATCATCCAGCCTATCAGACATTCAACTTGGGTTTCAAATCTAGTACTAGTAAGAAAAAAGAATGGTGATATAAGACTGTGTGTTGATTTCAGAAATCTGAACATTGCATCCTTGAAAGACAATTATTCTCTACCAAATATGGAAGCAATGTTGCATAAGTTTACTAGTTGTGAGTTGTTATCAATGATGGATGGCTTCTCAGGCTACAACCAAGTACTTGTGAAAGAGTTGAACAATTTAAGATTGCATTTACTACTCCATGGGGTACTTATGTATATGTTAGAATGTCATTTGGATTAATAAATGTAGGAGCAACTTTTTAGAGAGGCATGGATGTAGCATTTAAAGAGTTTATAGATCTATTCATGGTTATCTACCAAGATGATTTGACTGCATTTTCTAAGAAACCAGGGGATCATTGTGAACATCTAGAAAAAAAATTTAACAAGGCTTTAGAATATGGTGCTTCACTAAACCCTAGAAAATGGCATCTTGCAGTCACAAAGGGAAAGTTATTGGGACATATAGTGTCCAAAGATGGAGTAAGGATAGACCCTGAGAGAATAGAAGCTATTCAAAAGGTCACTACTCCAAAGAATATAAAAGGTGTGCAATCTTTCCTTGGAAAGATTAATTTTGTTAGAAGATTCATTGCAAATTTTGCTGAAATTGTCAAGCCAATTATCAAGTTATTAAAGAAAGATGCAAAGTTCTAGTGGAATGAAGAAGCTCAGTTAGCATTTGAAAAAATTAAGCAAGCAATACATGAGGCCCCTGTTTTAAAATCTCCTGATTACAGTAAGCCCTTTTCTTTGTTCTCATTTTCATCTTTTCATACTATTGTTGTTGTTTTACTTCAGAAGGATGAGGAGGGATTTGAACATCCAATTGCATTCTTTAAAAAATCTCTCCAAGCCGCAGAATTAAACTATGAAATGATGGAGTAGTAGGCATATGCATTGGTAAAATCTGTTAAATCATTTAGACCCTACTTGGTTTGTGCCAAAGTTCTTGCATATGTACCTCATTCATCAGTAAAGGATATTCTTACCCAATAAGAAGTGACTGGTAAGAGATGTAAATGGATTAATAGAATTCAATAAATTAACTTAGAAATCCACATTAATAAATTGGTTAGAGGACAAGGTCTAGATAAAATTATGATCGAAGAAAATCTAGACTTGGTACAAGTGAATAATATTGTGATACAAGATTCAACAGTCACAAGTATTGAAAGACAACCATTCTATGTTGATATCATGTATTACCTTAAGAATGCCAAGTGTCCTAAAATCATGTCAGATAATCAAAAGAGGATTCTTAAGTTACAAGCTCAGAAATACATCTTGGTTCAAGGAGATCTGTACTGTGAAGATAAAAATGGTGTACTACTATTATGTTTAGATAAGAGCCAATCTGAGAAAGTACTAATTGAAATGCATGCTGGAGTATGTGGAGGGAATTTTTCTGCTAAGACAACTGCCCATGAGATTTTAAAGACTAGATATTATTGGCCCAGTATATTTAAAGATACTTGTGCATTTTTTAGAAAATGTGAGCCTTGCCAGAGGTTCTCAAATAAGTTAAAATTCTCAGGTGCCCCGTTGTTGAACCCTGTGAGTGCTGAAGCACCTTTTGCAATGTGGGGTATTGATTTTATTGGAGAATTTTCAGAGAAATCCAGTGGAGGACACAGTTGGATACTTGTTGCCACTGATTATTTTACAAAATGGATTGAATTCATTCCCACTAAAAAGGCAACAAGCAAAGTGGTTACTAATTTTTTACTATAAAATATTTTAACCAGATTTGGTGTCCCTGCCAAGCTAGTAATGGATAATGCTATGTGTTTTAGATCTGATAAGATCAGGGATTTCTATAATGAATATGGGATCATAATATCTTATTCATCCCCATATCATCCTCAGGCAAATGGCCAGGCAGAATCCAACAATAAAAGCATTTTGAAGATTTTAAATAAGACCTCGGAAAAGAACAAAAGAGCTTGGCACACAAAGTTGAAACTAGCTTTATGGGCCGATAGAATAACAGTCAAGAAAGCCACTGGTAAGTCACCATTTGAACTTGTATATGGTTTACGGTCTAGGATGCCTATGAATAATTTATTACCTGTATACAAGTTTATTCAAGAAGAAGAGCTAGAAATGTCTGACCCAATGAAGGATAGAATAATGCAACTAGAAGATCTTGATGAAATCAGAAGAGAAGGTCAAAAAGAGAATATAAATCTGCAACAAAAAATGAAGTATCTTTTTTTTTATAAAAGAGAAGATTGCAGAAAATTTATACCTGGTGATCTAGTACTTCAATGGAATGTGAGAGTAGAGGATAAAGGGAAGCACAAGAAATTTGAATCCTTATGGCTTGGTCCCTTTATTGTTTCTCAGAGCTTTGGTAAAGACTATTATATCTTGAAAAACATGAATGAGGAAGAATTTGAATTGCCAATGCATGGGTAGTTCTTGAAGCCTTTCTTCAGTTGAGAGATAAAAGTTCCATGCACAGTAAATTTTTCTATATGTATTTAAATAAGTTTGTTTCTTTCAAGTGTGTGTTTCTTTCTGCAATAGGTTAGTCAATGTCTTTTGAGTGATCTGCAACCAAAGATTCTATGGTTCTTGATATAAACTTGCATTTAAACATCCTCAGATAGAGCCACTGTTGGTTGTATTTCCAGTTTTGTAGTCTGTCCAGTAAATTTTTGAAATTGTCAGTGATTTCCATGCTTGAGAGTTGAAATTCCTATCCAATGCTATAATTTTTCCTTGCAAATGATGATTTTAGCCACTACCCCAGTGAAGAATAAAAAAAACCTAGGTCTTAGGTCATCCTCTATTCGAATATGGCTAAAACCCTAAATTTCTCAGTCATAGTTCTGTTTTGAAGTTACTTTTTTCGTAACTTAAAGTCTTTGATAAATCATGTGCTTTTTAAAGTTAGTTGCTAGGTCTCGTAAAGATCTGAGAATATTCTATTTTATCACGAGACTTAGCGAAAGTGTCGTGTTGCATTGTCTCCCAAGGAAAAGAATATATTGCAAATGAAAGGGAGACTTAGCATGGAATTTCCATCTTAAGTCAGATACAACGGTGGTCGGGAAGTCTCCTAATAAACCCTGCAGTTCAAAAATTATTCAGCGACACTGAGTTCCTTTGGTCGCAAAGTCTCCTAAAGTAAACCATAGTTAAATTTCAATTTTAATATTATTGTTGTCTCTGGGTTGCAGAAGAAAGCGAGAGTTAAGTGAAAAATCATGAGACTTTCTGACAACCATCAGATTAAAAGAAGATCCAATGGTTGGGGCTAAGTCGCTAAGAAAGTTTGAAAAGCCAAAGGTGATCCAATGATTAAGAGACAAAAGGGATAACACTAAGACACATTTCTGAATATGCAAAGGTCATGTTTAAGTCATGTAGTCTTTGAGAAAAAATTAAAATAAAGAATATATCTGGCGACTTAGAGATAATGGTCGCGTAGTCTCATGAAAGATTAGGGTTTGCCTTGAAGATCTGGAGACTTAGCGCAGACCGTTAGATGCAGATGAAAGAAGATCTATAGTATTCAGGTTATCTCTAGATGAATATGATAAGTGCAAAATTATTCAGTGACTATGAGATAAAGCCTTAAGTTGTGTTATCACCAAATAAATTATCAGTTGAAAGGTTTTCTCAGCAATAAGGAGATTACACAGTCGCCAAGTCTCTAAAAGGAAACCAAGGTTTAAAATGAGTTAGTAGAAGCTTTATTCATGGACTCTCCAAAAGAATATGGGTTAAGTGATTTCATTTGGCGACTACGAGATAACCGTTGATCAAGAAGTTGATTGTGTGGCAGTCGCCAAGTCTCAGTAAGAAACCACAGTTAAGGGTAACCCTCAGTGATAAGGAGACAATGCAGTCGTGAGGTCACTAATAAGAGAACCAGAGTTTGAAACAAAGACTTTTCTTTGGCGCCAGGATGTACAGTTGCCAGCCAATGGAAATGAAGAGATTTATGACAAGTGTGTTAAAAAGTAGCTGACCTATTTTCAAGATAGCCAATCAGATCAAAATTTGATTCTCTTTCAAATATAATAAGGGTTTTTATGAAAAAGCACTCATTCAAATTTGATTTCCTGTCACTTTCAGAGGATACGCCTAGAATAGAAATTGATTTCATAGCATGAAAAATTGAAGACATAAGTGATTGAATTGCAATTATATGATTTGTGCATTAATGGTTCTGAAATAAATAGAGGTTACCGTTAATCTTTGCATTTTACCAAGAGTTTTATTGTTTTTAGAGCGAAAATTTGCTAAGTAATCAGTGTATGTAGAAAATAGAGTTACTGGGATTCACATAAAGAAACAAGCAGGTTTTTAGTCCATAATATAGGGAATTTGAGTGGCAATCAGTGATCTAGAGAAATTTGAGTGACTTACAGTTGGAAGTGAGTGATCTAGAGATAGATTTGTTTCAATATAGGTACGAGAAAAGTGTGATCAAAATAGAGGATAAGATGAGTCAAGCAATGAGCGTAGCTTTTACCAACTGGAAAAGTGGAGATGTAGAGGATGATATGAAAGGGAAGAGGAATTACTCAGAAGAATTCATCACTCTGTTGCCTTGATCCAACCAAAATAGAAAGGCAAATGCCAACAATCTCGTAGATGATTTGTCATACATTAGGGGTGCTAAAACTCTAGGTTCTTCTGGTTATTCTCTTTTCAATTACTTCTACAAAAATAGTGATGAAGCTGTTCCAATTTCAAACCCATGGACTTGTGGATGTACCAAATTAGTAGTCCCAAATATATTTATAGATGTTGATTTCATTCTGGAGATTGCTAATAGGTATGATGTCCTTACTAGGACCATAAAAAGGGATGATGGAAAAGCCTTAGTAACCCTATATAGGAATTCATTCATGAAGGCATTCAATGTCTATTACCCAATGTCCACAGAGATAAATTTGAAAGGTTTAGAGGCCAGGTATACAAGAGAGCTTGGCATTGCATCAAAGTTGATCCAAGAGTATCATGTGCCCAGAAAGATGAGGAATTACATAGCGTCTATCCCTGGAAACGCTCCCTACTACTATAAGGACCTCAACTTCTAAATGAAGTATATTTCATATGCATTATGCAGAGTTTTGGGAGTGGATGGAGGGCCTGAGAGAATAAGTACAGACATCCTCATGATTGTCTTAGATATGCAAATCCCTCATATCAGCACAAGCTATGATTATATTCAGTATATAATCGACAAGATGCATCAAGGGTTTGTTGATATCAAAAACAAGGAGAAAAACCCTAAATTCATGCATTATTCCATATTGATGCATTTGATTTTGTATTACATTTTTCCTCTTATGGATTGTCAGAATTTGAGGCCACAGAGGTTTTATCAGAATCAAGCTAACCTAATACAATTCTAGTTGAGAGTGTGGAACTACACCTCAAGGGAGCAAGAATTCTGTGCTTTCCAGAATTGGATAGTATATCCAATCCTTAAGTGTTTAGGTGTAGACAAGACTAGGTTGCCAGTAAAGGTGCTACAATTACTAAGGCCATGCCAGTATGTTGATAAATGGTCAGGAGACCACAAGTGGGGGGATTTTTACTATGAGAAGAATTACACTTTGATCAGGGTTTATGGTTGTACTCACCCACCCCATGTTTTACCATTCCATGTGCCACCTAGAATTACAGCTATGGAATTTATCAGACAATTGATTTTAATAGACAGGGAGCACCTGGATCCTCATAGGAAGGGTACATTTACCCCCAGACAGTTTGGAATCTACAATTTCACAATTGGTAAAAGGGCAGTGGATCCAGTTAATAATTGGATGAGCCATTATAGAATGAATTTAGCCCTGTGTAGATACGCTGACACAGAAGGTTTTATATTGAGTGCTAAGAAGCTCTTAATACCCACTATTCCCTATACCAAAGAACATGAGCATTGGATGGAGGATGACCTCATTAGAAACATACTGGAAGATGAAGAGGTCAATCAAAGGGCTGACAATTTTAATGAATTGATACACTTGGAGAGACAAGTGAAGATGAAAGGAATCTCTTTTGGGGGTTTCTTCCTAGATTTACCATATTTGAAAAGACTTGATGCCATGATTGAATCTTATAATTTTCTATGTAATCAACTTGAAGATGCACTTGTAGTTAAGGAAAAAGGGAAATAAAGGGCATTCTTCATCTTAATATGACGAGGATAGTGATGAAGAATATTCAGTTCCTAGCTCCCCTCTAATGGATCATCCATTTGTTAAAGAACGGGCAGTAGAAGGGGAAAATATAATTGACCTGACAGAGGTACCTGAGACTGAGGTCACTGATGATCCCCCACTAAAGAAACAAAGAATAAAAACAAGGGAGCCATCTCAGCATAAAAAGAAAGAAAATTAAAAGGATAGAATTGGTGCTCTCATCACTGGTGATAGAGCTTATGATCATCAACTTGGGAAGCAGATAAGAGAAGGAAAGAAGTTGTAAAAGAATGATGAAGAGGAAATTGAATTGCCTCTCCTAACATGCATAGATGAGAGATTGTTTCATCAAGAGCAATTTTTAAATGATGGTAACTTTATCAAAACTAAAGATTTTAAGGAATTTCTTATATGGAATAAGCAAAAGTAGGTGGGTGCATAGTTGTAGTTGGTAGGAGGAGATCCAGTAACAAGTGAGGCTTTACAGGCATTGCAAGATTATGATCCTGATTCAAAACATATCACACCAGAAGAAGCTAAGCAATTGGTAAAGTCCAGTAGAATTTTTTTGGTGGAAGGATGGGACTTAGCCTCAACCTTCATAATTAACCAGATAAGGAAGCAACTCGATGTCAAGCTATCATCATAAATATAGGTTGGAGAAATGATAAGAGGATTTGTATATAATCCAAAATCCCAGGCCCTAGAAATGTGGAGCTTAGCTCGAAAGTGTTAGAAGCCTTCCTTGTTAAACACACAAGAGAAAATGGAAGTGGACAAGATCATTTGGTTTGTCCAAAACATAGGATACTTGGAAATTTCTCAAGTTCTCACTCAGTTTGCACAACAAAATGAAGATAAGGTTGTCCATATGTCCGAAAGATTCAAAAAACTGGCTAGTGAAACTAGTGATATAGTTATTGATATAGTCGCAATAACAAATTTACGACAAATTAGCCAGTTTTTACTTGAAATCAACATTTTTTTCTCTCGCCATTTTTTATCCTATCAAAACTATACCAAAAACCAAATAAATTGCATATTATTGAAGATGAATCTCTTCTCTAGTGTTATCTATGATTTTAAAAAATTTCTGAATTGATTTAGAATTTTTTTATGTTATCCAAAGTAATGACTTCTGAAAGATTTAATAACCTACATGTAGTTTTTAACGAATTTGTTCAATAACAAATTGGCGACTCTGCTGGGGATTTCAAGTAAAAATTTGAAAAGAAAATTTTAAGGAATCTATGGTGTGTTCAAAAGTTAAATCAAGTAACAGTTGAGTTTTTGCCAGTTTAGGTCATTCTAGTAGTATTCATATTTCCCAAGCTTGTGTTGGGTGAAGACTCTAAAAGAAAATCTTTTTAATTAGTGCAAAAGAGAAACATTTTTATAGATATGAATGCCAGGTCAAGAACGAGAGATAATCCAAAGGTTGAGTTGGATAGTGGGATTCCCACTACTTCAAGAACTAGGATGTCTTGGAGAGAGAAGGAGATCCAAGCTAACATTAATGAATCTTCTCCTAGAAATGAAGATAATAGCACTAGAAGGAAGGATATCAATCAGTCTAGTCATGAGAGGAATACCTCAGAGTACGAAAATGCCCCAGACCTTCGACTAGAAAACTATGTAGTTACTACTACTTCTAGTGAGAGAGAAGGAACTGACACAATTAGCTCATACTCTAAAGTTCCTTCTGATGAGCTTGCTGAGGAAGAAAGAATCCTCATAAGACAACTAGCCCTTATTCAACAAAAGAAAAGGGAAAAAGAGCATAAAAAGAAAAAAAACATGAGCAGAAAGATGCCATCAAGTTTAGAAGAATATCTCTAAGACATCAAGCTACAAAAAATGTTGAGAAGTCTCACAGAGAACAAGAGACTCCAAACACCCACAAAGTTTTGGGTCCTCAAGCCTTCAGAGATAAAGGGAAAACTAAAGTCACAGAAAATGAAGTTGAGGAGCCAAAAATTCACAAAAACCTGACTGAGCAAATGTCTAAGCTAGACATTGATCTTGAAAAGATTAAAAAAGAAAGAGAAACTATGGCCAAGATGTTGGTGAAAGTTGAAGCAGAAGCTGCTACTATAGAGATGAAGAAAAAAATTGACTTCTTGTAGTCTACTGCAATCTCCTATGCTGATACAGAGAATGCTACAACATCAAGAAACAAGACTTCTTCTTTCAAAGACCATAGCAAATTATTTGCTCCTAAAGATACTGACAAATTCCAAAGGAGACCACTTCCTGTAGAAAGGTACAAGAAATTTTCTTTTATTGGAATTCCAGGTTATCCTAATGCAATACCAGAAGATATGGGAGAAAAACTTCCAAAATTTTCAGGAAATAATGTTGTAACTTGTGAAGAGCATTTAAGAATTTTTTTTGATGTTATAGATGATCTAAATATCAATCATGAGGATGTCCTAATGAAAATTTTTGTACAATACTTAGTGGAAGATGCTCAAGAATGGTTTAGGAGTCTATCTCATGGTTCTGTAGGAACAATGGATGAACTGATTGATCTATTCAAGGATCAATATGGTGATAAGACTAATGAAGTATTTTTTCTCAATGAATTCGACAATAAAAAAGAACTCAAATGGAGAGGTAACTGAGTTCAACACAAGATTCCAATGAGCCATGCATAAGCTGTTTCACAAAATGAAGTTGGATCAAAAGGTATGTCTTGCTACCTATCTCAATGCTTTTGATTCAAAAATGGGTTATTCACTTAGAGATAAAAATCCAAGAACTTTAACAGAAGCTTACAAAAAAGCTTTGAATATAGAGATGAATAGTAGGATATCAGGAAAATTGGGTAAAAGAGATGATCCACGCTTTAGTGGGAGTAAACAAAAGGAACCTGAATATAGAGAATATAAGGCTCCACAAAATAATAGACCATCCTATAATAATAACTATAACCCACAAAATAGGATGCAAAATTATCCCTATGGTACTCAATTCAAGGATGGAAAGCCTATTGCTCCACCAAGGAAATTCAAACCTGAGAATAGGACTGCTGATCCCCTACATAAAAATACTATTCACATGTGTAATGATGACTTTTGGTGTGAGACTTGTGTGGCACCGCACAATCCTAATTTTTGCATTGTTTCTTTAGATATAAAAGCAAATGAAGAGCAAGAAAAGGATGGAAATGAGTTATGTGATTATAGTATGAATAATGCTTATTCATGTCATGACATAGATTATGATGATGAGATTGAAAATCATGACATATATGGCTCACAAGGTAGAATGGAAGTTCATCATTAACAAATCTTGTTTGATAGTGAAGAGGAAGATTGGGTTGATCACATAAGGTGTTATGCCCAAAATAGTCCGGAACCCTTAGTAGTGAGAAAAGCCTCCGATGAAGAAAATGCTAGAATCATTGTTGATCTAGTGAGCAAAGCAAGAAATAACTATCACCTAACAAATAGAGTTGTGGGTATTGTTGGTAGTTAGCCATCAAGCATCTTCAATAAAGAAAATAAAACAGATGCCTAATATGTACCAAAAAGAGATGGACCTCGGGAAAATGTAAACAAACCAAAGGTCAAAATAGTAAACAAAGCTAATGAACCGAAAGATGTACATGTGGAACAAGCTAAAGTGCTAGAAGCAAGTTCTTCCTCCCCCAAGGTAGAAAATAAGAAATCTAAGAGGGAAGAGCCTATTGTGAATATTCAGATAGAGGAAAATAATATTATTGTAGAAAAACCTAAAATATCTTATGTAAAGTATACTCCAGTGGATATGGGCTAGTGTTTATCTCAGATGATTGTGAAGGTCCCATTCCTAGAAATGATGAGGATAAAAGAACACAAAGAAAATGTTCTTTCAGTGTTGAATAATGTATCACTAGTAAAACATCAGAAACCAGAACATATTGAAAAGAAACTCAAAAATAAGGGAAAGGAACCTGAGGGGATGATTTCTGAGATCCCTCAGATTTACCTAAACACAAATACTTCTACAGGGGTTGTTGACCCCTTTTTCTTGACATTGGTAATAAATGGAAAGATGCTCAAAAATTGCATGATAGACTCAGGAGCATCTAATATAGTCATGCCTGCAGAAATCATGAGATCCATGGGATTGCAAGTAGATACTTCTCATGGGAGGTGTCAAGCAATGGATTCAAGAGAAATCCATGTTGTTGGAACCATTGAAGCCTTACCTTACAAATTAGCCATATGCCCTGATACAGTGTTGACTATGAGTGTACTGGTGGTTGATATCCCACCATATTATGGCATGTTGTTGTCCAGAAGACGGAGTGCTTCAATGGGGGGCAGTATTCAGTGTGACCTATCCTATGCCACTTTCAATATAGCTGGGAGTAATGTAAAGGTGTATAGAGAGGGAAGAACACCTCATATGATAGAATTGCATGAGGATACAAATATTAATTATTGTGTTGATATTGACATGGAAAATTTCAGAATAAAAAGGAGTGTTCACTAGTGTGAGAATATTGATCCTTTGGTGAAAGATTTGACTACACAGAGTGATGGTTTATGGCAAATGTATTTTAATGAAGCTTGTTCAAAAGAAGGATAAGGAGTTGGAATTCTACTTATATCTCCATCAGGTACCACATTCAAATATTCTTTTCTGTTATCTTTTCAGTGTACAAATAATACAGTAGAATATGAAGCTTTATTTATAGGGCTAGACATTGATGCTAAACATGGTATAAAGTGCTTAAAAGTTTATGGTGACTCAGATTTAGTAGTACCCGAAGTAAGGTCCAAATATGCTGTGAAGAATTATAGACTAAAGATGTATAGAAATGCTATTTGGGACCAAATAGAATTTTTTTATGCCTTCAATATAAATTTGATAGAAAGGTCTAAAAATATTATGGCAGATTTCTTAGCTAATGTCGCTTTGAAAACTGATGATTTGACCTTAAATGGGGTATCAATTGTTGAGGTTAAAAGAAGACCAGTTGTCTCTGACAATATTTACAACTTGCAAGTATTTGAAGATGACCAAGATATCCTTAGATTTCTTCAATGCCTTGATCATTATGAAGACCAACACATAGATTGTAATTTACTTGAGGTCATTGATGGTAAGGATTGTATACTAGGGGATGAGGTTGTCCAATTAAGTTCTAACCAAATTCCTAAAGGATTGGTAGAACTAGAGGCATTGTTTGATAGTCAGAATGAACATACAACAAGAGTAAGCAATTCCAAGATTGAGGATTTAGAAGAGATAAATTTGGGATCAGAGACCACTCCTCAGGTAGTTTATATTGGAAAAGGATTGGATTCCCATGTCAGAACTAATTTGATAAAATTATTGAGAAAACATAAGCATGTGTTTGCATGGTCATATGAAGATTTAAAAGCTTATAGGGAAGACCTTTTCCGGCATGAAATCCCACTCAAAACAAATGTGAAACCATTCAGACAAAAATAGAGACCCATTAATCCACTGTTAGATCCCAAGATGCAACAGGAGTTGATGAAATTAAAGAATATAGGAATCATCCAGCCTATCAAACATTCAACTTGGGTTTCAAATCTAGTACCAGTAAGAAAAAAGAATGGTGATATAAGACTGTGTGTTGATTTCAGAAATCTGAACATTGCATCCTTGAAAGACAATTATTCTCTACCAAATATGGAAGCAATGTTGCATAAGGTTACTGGTTGTGAGTTTTTATCAATTATGGATGGCTTCTTAGGCTACAACTAGGTACTTGTGAAATAGTCAGAACAATTTAAGATTGCATTTACTACTCCATGTGGAGCTTATGTATATGTTAGAATGCCATTTGGATTAATAAACATAGGAGCAACTTTTCAGAGAGCCATGGACGTAGCATTTAAAGAGTTTACAGATCTATTCATGGTTATCTACCAAGATGATTTGATTGCATTTTCTAAGAAAGCAAGGGATCATATTGAACACTTAGAAAAAAAAATTAACAAGGCTTTAGGATATGGTGTTTCACTAAACCCTAGAAAATGTCATTTTGCAGTCACAGAGGGAAAGTTATTGAGACATATAGTGTCCAAAGATGGAGTAAGGACAGAACCCGAGAGAATATAAGCTATTCAAAAGGTCACTGCTCGAAAGAATATAAAAGGTGTGCAATCTTTCCTATGAAAGATTAATTTTGTTAGAAGATTCATTGCAAATTTTGCTGAAATTGTCAAGCCAATTATCAAGTTATTAAAGAAAGATGCAAAGTTCCAGTGGAATGAAGAAGCTCAGTTAGCATTTGCAAAAATTAAGAAAGCAATACAGGAGGCCCCTGTTTTAAAATCTCCTGATTACAGTAAGCCCTTTTCTTTGTCCTCATTTGCATCTTTTCATACTATTGTTGTTGTTTTACTTCAGAAGGATAAGGACGGATTTGAACATCCAATTGCATTCTTTAGCAAATCTCTCCAAGTTGCAGAATTAAACTATGAAATGATGGAGAAGCAGGCATATGCATTGGTAAAATTTGTTAAAACATTTATACCATACTTGGTTTGTGCCAAAGTTCTTGTATATTTACCTCATTCAACAATAAAGGATATTCTTACCCAATCGGAAGTGACTGGTAAGAGATGTAAATGGATTAATAGAATTCAAGAATTTAACATAGAAATATACATTAGTAAATTGGTTAGAGGACAAGGTCTAGAAAAACTTATGACAAAAGAAAATCTAGACTTGGTACAAGTGAATAATATAGTGATACAAGATTCAACAGTCACAAGTATTGAAAGACAACCATTCTATATTGATATCGTGTATTACCTTAAGAATGCCAAGTGTCCTTAAATCATGTCAGATAATCAAAAGAGGAGTCTTAAGTTACAAGATCAGAAGTACATCTTAGTTCAAGGAGATCTGTATTGGAAAGACAAAAATGGTGTACTACTATTATGTTTAGATAAGAGCCACTCTGAGAAAGTACTAATTGAAATGCATGCTGGAGTATGTGGAGGGCATTTTTCTGCTAAGATCACTACCCATAAGATTTTGAAGGCTGTATATTATTGGCCCAGTATATTTAAAGATACTCATGCAATTGTTAAAAAATGTGATCATTGTCAGAGGTTCTCAAATAAGTTAAAATTCTCAGGTGGCCTGTTGTTGAACCCTGTGAGTTCTGAAGCACCTTTTACAATGTGGGGTATTGATTTTATTGGAGAATTTTATGAGAAATCCAGTAGAGGACATAGTTGGATACTTGTTGCCACTGATTATTTTACAAAGTGGATTGAATTCATTCCCACTAAAAAGGCAACAAGCAAAGTGGTTACTGATTTTTTACTAGAAAATATTTTAACCAAATTTGGTGTCCCTGCCAAGATAGTAATGGATAATGCTATGTGTTTTAGATCTAATGAGGTCAGGGATTTCTACAATGAATATGGGCTCATAATGTCTTATTCATCCCCATATCATCCTCAGGCATATGGCCAGGGAGAATCCAACAATAAAAGCATTTTGAAGATTTTAAAGAAGACCTTGGTAAAGAACAAAAGAGTTTGACACATAAAGTTGAAACTAGGTCTATGGGCCAATAGAATAACAGTCAAGAAAGCCACTGGTAAGTCACCATTTGAACATGTATATGGTTTACAGTCTAGGATGCCTATGAATAATTTATTACATGTATACAAGTTTATTCAAGAAGAAAAGCTAGAAATGTCTGACCCAATGAAGGATAGAATAATGCAACTAGCAGATCTTGATGAAATCAGAAGAGAAGGTCAGGAAGAGAATATAAAGATGTAACAAAAAATGAAGTATCTTTTTGATAGACAAGAATATTGCAAAAAAAATATACTTGGTGATCTAGTACTTCAATGGAATGTGAGAGTAGAGGATAAAGGGAAGCACAAGAAATTTGAATCCTTATGGCTTGGACCCTTTATTGTTGCTCACATCTTTGGTAAAGATTCCTATATCTTAAAGAACATGAATGAGGAAGACTTTGAATTGCCAGTGCATGGGTAGTTCTTGAAGCCTTTCTTTAGTTGAGAGATAAAAGTTCCATGCATAGTAAATTTTTCTGTATGTATGTAAATAAGTGTGTTTCTTTCTACAATAGGTTAGTTAGCATCTTTTGAGTAATCTGCAACCAGAGATTCTATGGTTCTTGATATAAACTTGTGTTTAAACATCCTCAAATAGAGCCACTATTGGTTGTATTTCCAGTTTTGTATTATGCCCAGTATATTTTTTAAATCCTCAGTCATTTCCATGCTTGAGAGTTGAAATTCCTATCCAATGCTATAATTTTTCCTTGTGAATGATGATTTTAGCCATGAAACCAGTGAAGAATAGAAAAAAACCTAGGTCTTAGGTCATCCTCTATTCGAAAATGGCTAAAACCCTAAATATCTTAGTCATTGTTCTATTTTGAAGTTACTTTTTTCGTAACTTAAAGTCTTTGATAAATCATGTGCTTTTTAAAGTTAGTCGCTAGGTCTTGTAAATCTCTGAGAATATTCCATTTTATCATGAGACTTAGCGAAAGTGCCTTTTCGCGTTATCTCCAAAGGAAAAGAATATACTACAAATGGAAGGGAGACTTAGGGTGGACCGTCCATCGTAAGTCAGATCTAACGGTAGTCAGGAAGTCTCCTAATAACCCAGCAGTTAGAAAATTATTCAGCGACACTGAGTTCCTTTGCTCGCGAAGTCTCCTAAAGTAAACCATAGTTAAATATTGGTTTCAATATTAGTGTTGTCGTTGGGTCACAAAAGAAAGTAAGGGTTAAGTGAAAAATCATGAGACTTGGCGACAACTATCATATTAAAAGAAGATCCAACGGTTGGCGCTAAGTCATTGAGAAAGTTTGAAAAGTCAAAGGTGATCCAACGATTAAGAGACAAAAGGGATAACACTGAGACGTGTTCGAATATGCAAAGGTCGTGTGTAAGTCATGTAGTCTTCGAGAAAAATTTAAAATAAATAATATATCTGGTGACTTAGAAATAATGGTTGCGTAGTCTTATGAAAAATTAGGGTTTGCCTCAAAGATTTGGAGACTTAGCACAAACCGTTAGATGCAGATGAAAGAAGATCTATGGTAGTCGGGTTATCTCCAGATGAATATGATAAGTACAAAATTATTCAGTGACTATGAGATAAAGCCTTAAGTCGCGTTATGTCCAAATAAATTATCAGTTGAAAGGTTTTCTCAGTGACAAGGAGATTACACAGTCGCCAAGTCTCTAAAAGGAAACCAAGGTTTAAAATGAGTTAGTAGAAGCTTTATTCGTGGAGTCTCTGAAAGAATATGGGTTAAGTGATTTCATTTGGTGACTAGGAGATAACCGTTGATCAGGAATTTGATCGTGTGGCAGTCGCTAAGTCTTAGTAAGAAACCATAGTTAAGAGTAACACTTAGCGATAAGGAGACAATGCAATCGCGAGGTCGCTAATAAGAGAACCATAATTTGAAACAAATACTTTTCTTCGACGCTAGGATGTATAGTTGCCAGCCAATGGAAATGAAGAGATTGATGACAAGCATGTTAAAAAGTAGTTGAGCTATATTCAAGATAGCCAATCAGATCAAATGTGGATTCTCTTTCGAATATATTAAGGGTTTTTATGAAAAAGAACTCATTGAATTTTGATTTCCTGTCACTTTCAGAGGCTACAGCTAGAACAAAAATTGATTTCACAGCATGAAAAATTGAAGACAAAAGTGATTGAATTGCAATTATATGATTTGTGCACTGATGGTTCTGAAATAAATAGAGGTTACCATTAATCATTGCATTTTACCAAGAGTTTTATTATTTTTAGAGCGAAAATTTGCTAAGTAATCACTGTATGCAAAAAATAGAGTTACTAGGATTTGCAGAGTGAAACAAGCTGGTTTTTAGTCCATAATCAGTGCTCCACAACAATTTGAGTGACTTACAGTTGGAAGTGAGTGATTTGGAGATAGATTTGTTTCAATATAGGTAAGAGAAAAGTGTGATTAGAACAGAGGATAAGATGAGTCAAGCAATGATCATAGCTTCTACTAGCGGGAAAAGTGGAGATGCAGAGGATGATATAAAAGGGAAGAGGAATTACTTAGAAGAATTCATCACTTTGTTGCCTAATTCTAGCCAAAATAGAAAGGTAAATGCCGACGATCTCATATATAATTTGTCATACATTAGGGATGCTAAAACTCTAGGTTCTTCTGTTTATTCTCTTTTCAATTACTTCTACAAAAATAGTGATGAAGCTATTCCAATTTCGAACCCATGGACTTGTGGATTAGCCAGATTAGTAGTCCCTGATATATTTGTAGATGCTTATTTCATTCTAGAGATGGCCAATAGGTATGATGTCCTTACTAGGACCATAAAAAGGGATGATGGAAAAGACTTAGTAACCCTAGATAGGAATTCATTCATGAAGGCATTCAATGTCTATTACCCAATGTCCACGGAGATAAATTTGAAAGGTTTAGAGGCTAGGTATACAAGAGAGTCTGGCATTTCATCAAAGTTGATCCAAGAGTATCATGTGCCTAGAAAGATGAGGAATTACATAGCGCCTATCTCTGGAAATGCTCCCTAATACTATAAGGACCTCAACTTCTATATGAAGTATATTTCATATGCATTATGACAAGTTTTAGGAGTGGATGGAGGGCCTGAGAAAATAAGTGCAGACATCCTCATGATTGTCTTAGATATGCAGATCCCTCATGTCAGCACAAGCTATGATTATATTCAGTATATAATCGACAAGATGCATCAAGGGTTTGCTAATATCAGAAACAAGGAGAAAAACCCTAAATTCATGCATTAGTCCATATTGATGCATTTGATTTTGTATTACATTTTTCCTCTTATGAATTGTTAGAATTTGAGGCCACAAAGGTTTTATCATATCAAGCTAACCCAATATAATTCTAGTTGAGAGTGTGGAACTACACATCAAGGGAGCACAAATTCTGTGCTTTTCAGAATTGGATAGTATATCCAATCCTTAAGTGTTTAGGTGTAGACAAGACTAGGCTGCCAGTAAAGGTGTTGCAATTACTAAGGCCATGCCAGTATGTTGATAAATGGCAAGGAGACCACAACTAGGTGGATTTTTACTATGAGAAGAATTACACTTTGATCAGGGTTTATGGTTGTACTCACACACCCCATGTTTTACCATTCCATGTGCCACCAAGAATTGTAGCTATGGAATTTATCAGACAATTTATTTTAACAGACAAGGAGCACCTGGATCCTCGTAGGAAGGGTACATTTACCCTGAGACAGTTCAAAATCTACAATTTAACAATTGGTAAAAGAGCAGTGAATCCAGTTAATAATTGGATGAGCCATTATAGAATGAATGTAGCCATATGTAGATACACTGACACAAAAGGTTTTATATTGAGTGCTAAGAAGCTCTTAACACCCACTATTCCCTATACCAAAGAACATGAGCAATGTATGGAGGAGGACCTCATTAGAAACATACTGGAAGATGAAGAGGTCAATCAAAGGGCTGAAAAATTTAATGAATTGATGGAATTGGAGAGACAAGTGAAGAGGAAAGGAATGTATTTTGGGGGTTTCTTTCCAGATTTACCATATTTGAAAAGACTTGATGCCATGATTTAGTCTTATAATTTTCTATGTAATAAACTTGAAGATGCACTTGTAGTGAAGGATAAAGGGCATTCTTCATCTTAATATAATGAGGATAGTGATGAAGAATATTCAGTTCCTAGCTCCCCTCCAATGGATCAACCATTTGTTAAAGAACGGGCAGTAGAAGGGGAAAATATAATTGACCTGACATAGGTACCTGAGACTGAAGTCACTGAGGATCCCCCATTAAAGAAACAAAGAATAGAAATAGGGGAGCCATCTCAGGATAAGAAGAAAGAAAAGAAAAATGATAGAATTGGTGTTCTCATCACTAGTGATAGAGCTTATGATCATCAACTTAGGAAGTAGATAAGACAAGGAAAGAAGCTGAAAAAGAATGATGAAGAATAAATTGAATTGCTTCTCTAAACATGCATAAATGAGAGATTGTTGCATCAAGAGAAATTTTTAAATGATGATAACTTTATCAAAACTAAAGAGTTTAAGGAATTTCTTATCTGGAATAAGCAGAAGCAGGTGGGTGCACAGTTGCAGTTGACAGGAGGAGATCTAGTAACAAGTGAGGCTTTACAGGAATTACAAGATTATGATCCTGATTGAGAACATATCACACCAGAAGAAGCTAGGCAGTTGGTAAAGTCCAGTGGAATGTTATTGGTGGAAGGATGGGACTTAGCCTCGGCCTTCAGAATTGACCAGATAAGGAAGCAACCTGATGTCAAGCTATCATCCGAAATACAGGTTGGAGAAATGATAAGAGGATTTGGATATAATCCAAAATCCTAGGCCCTAACAATGTGGAGCTTAGCTCCAAAGGATCAGAAGCCTTCCTTGTTAAACATACAAGAGAAAATGGAAGGGGACAAGATCATTTGGTTTGTCCAGAACATAGGAGACTTAGAAATTTATCAAGTTCTCACTCGCTTTGCACAACTGAATGAAGCTAAGGTTATCAAGATGTCCGAAAGATTAAAAAAACTGGCTAGTGAAACTAGTGATATAGTTAAGGACATGGAGTTGTGTATGATAAATATTAAGGCACAAGAGAAGCTGATAGCATAATTGACACAAAAATTGCTAGAGATGCCTGAAGTTGTCCTTGCAGAGCACAAAGAAAGAACAGATGTTGAAATACAAATGGAGGAAATAGAGTATGTTGCAGCAGAATCAAGACAGGTGAACAATGAGCATAACAATGTTGTCTTAGGGGCATTGAATGAGATTTTGTAGCATAGGATCAATGTAATAAAGGATAAGATAGATATAGTATATGGAGCCTATGGAAAATTTCCAGGTCTGCGAATAGAAGTAAACAATTTTGTTTCAATTTTGAACCTTTACTTTGCTACATGGTCGGGAAGGACAAGATTATTTGAAAGGTTAGCATCTTTGCAACCACATAGATCATATCTGCTAGAAATAGTAACCCAAGTTGGGTGGAGATAGAACAGATAGGGGCAACCTTGTCCTTTTTCAAAGGCAAGGCAAATTAGATTGAGGCAATATTAAATATGTTTGGGCCTAATTACACCAAATTTGTGCCACCAATCAGATCAGAAGATAATCAAATCACGCCACTAGGGGTATGGGGCTCGTAATTTGACACTGTGCTACCTAATAAAGAGGTATATGTTTCTGAGAAAGGAGAATTAGATACGGAAAGATATAATAAGATTTTAGATGAAGCATTTAAAGCAAAAACATATTTCAACAAGTTCATTACAAATGTCAAGAGCATTATGAATGCAAGGTGGGAGAGGCAGAAGACCCAAGTGGAGAACATTTAGAGCTTTGAATGGCCTAAATAAGAATATGTTAGAGCATGAGATGTTTTAACAAAGCCTGAGAAGAAAAAACATGTCACTGTTGACTTGAACATTATTGATGAAGAATAAGAGGACACATGGCACCTGCTCTTTGAGCACAGGGAGGTTAGCTATCTTGAAGACTAGTGAAAATTAGCCTGTAATGACAGTCACTAGGTCTCGCTACAAATATCAAAAGCTATCCTGAACACATACAAACAAAGGCGCCAAAGATCACAAGAAGACAAAGAAAAAATCAGATTTCATTCTTCATTTTTGACCATCCACCGCTTGGTTCTTTCCTGTCTTTTGTCTTTTCTATATTTTAGGATTAGGTCTTAAAACCATCTGAAGCTTGTTGAATCCTTACTTATTAAGGATTCCAAGATGGTTTTAGCCTATAAATAGAGCATATTGTAACATTTTGAAAGATGATGGAATATAATTACAAGGCAGACTATTACAATTTTGTCTGAGCCTCTGTACTTTTTGTCTATTGAATGTATTTTGAAGCAGTTAGACATTAATAAAATATATTTCAATATCTATTTTATATCTTGTGTTGTCTCTTTTATCTTTATTCAAGCTTTTATGTGTTTATTTGTAAGGCATTTAAATACATCAACTACAAGGTAGTTGTGCAATCATTTGTGAGGTCCTTCAAGGAAGGAATAATTCTTTGAGGTGATCCTAGGAAGATGAATACTAGTATTAAGATCTGATAGCAACGATATAGGAGTGAGTGGATAGTTAGTAAGGCATTCTATCTAGGTTGAATTTATTTTCATTAGTCACCTAATTGTGGATTTACATTCAAGATTGACTCTGTAAGCCATAGGATCAGGCATTGGTTTATAGTTTTGCAAGTAATTGTTCATCATGCAAATATTTAAGAAAAATCATTCAATTAAATTACATTCATAAGAAAGAATACATTCATAAGTAATTGTATTCATAGAGTATACAATTCAGTTTGCTGATTCCTTCAAGGGAGAATTAAATAGGTTACCCCTCCTAAGTTAAGAGAACTATAAAAGGAAGAAGGATGAGAATCCTTATTACATTACTATTTGTTGTTTTCAAGATAATAGTTTGGCTTATTAAGCTCTGTATCAAATTATTCACAGTTATTTGCATAGTTATTTACGTATTGGTACAGTAAAAGGCATTCAACAAACTAGTAAGAAGACACAATCCACTATAATAGATACTGTAAACCAGTAATTATTCAAAGGTAATGCCTGCCTGAGTCAGTGGATGTCAAAAAAGGAGGATCTTATCCAATCCTCATCAATTAGGCTTTTCTTGTATATAGAATATTGGAAATATACAAGAGAAAGAATTCATACTGGTTTTAAAAGATACTTGCAAGAAAATTCCCGAACACACCGATGAAGGTTCCAAGGGAGAACTCAAAGATCAAGAAGAAGACTCCAGTTGTAAACAATGGAATTCCAGCTCCTCTCTTTCTTCTTTCTTAGCAAGTTTGATCCCTTTTTCATGGGAAAATTGATTGTAAATGGATTAAAGATCCATGGAACTAGTTTGGTATCAGTTTAGCAATATATTTCTTTAGTAAAGCTTTAGTTTTAGTTTGTTTTCATTGTTTTTAGAGCCTCTGATGCCCTAGTTTCAACATTCAGAGTTTGTAGATCAAAACTCTATATATTGTAATCAAAACAATGTATTATAGTCGGATCCTTGATAGAATAAAGATCTACAATTGGTGCTTCATTCATGGTGTGATATTTGTTGCTATCTATGCGAAATTGATGAATGCGTGTCTACTTATTCATTCTTTTCAAAGAGCCAACTGTTTTATTGTTCCTCAAATTTGCGATTCTTTAATTGGAGTTTGTTGTTGTTTATCTACCTTGTTGTGACAAATGTATGGGAAAGATAATCTTTTGGGCTCAACAAAAAATCTATCTCATGTGTGTGCACATCTTGGTGGCTTCACGATTTGATAAATTTTGAAAATCTTGCACGAGTGAATACATTTTCTCTCCAAATGATTGCATCCATTGGGTATATAATTGTGACGTGGTCTGATTTATATATAGTGGTTTTGTTCCAAATATATCCGTCATTCTATTCGCAAGGAAGGACCAACAATGGTTTATGTCCATTATGATTTGATTTTCAGCAATTTACTTCATCCTTGTTACCCTACTCTTTTAAATTTCTGTCATCAATATGAAAGTAATTGAAATCGACTTTAGTTTAAAATACAATTTGCATCATTAGTCAATTACATTCATTGATAAATTGGAAAAATACCAAAAATTACTAAATTTGTTTTACAATTTGACCTCTTGAAAGTACCAACAAAGGCCTCCTCGTGAACATTCACAGTTATCTTTAACTGAGTTACCAAGCAGGTTGTACCACGACCCTGGAGAACCTTGGGAATAACTTCGTTATTCTTTCAAGAGAGGAGATCGAATCTCAAGATCCTAGCAATTGACTTGTGTAAAAATAATTCTCAACAAGCATACTATTAGCTTTTCTAGATAGAGAGCCATGAGATGCTTATTGTTGATGTTTTAAATTCAATTAGCTTAAGTTGATAGATTTCATGTTGAATTGATGATATTTAAAACTAATTTCATGAAGATATATTTTGTATATATAAAAATGGCACCCACCATGGGGATGAATGCCGCATTCTTATATTTTTGTGAATTTTTGGTGTCTCTGAGTGGTTTTGCTTTGTAGATTTTCAAACTTTGCAAGTGAAGACGCATTTACGGAGTTAAATAGCACGTGCAAGTTAAAGTTTGACACCTTTGTGGAGGAAATGGTGCGTGTGAAGTAAAGTCTGACACTTTGCAAAGATCTTTAAACACCTTTACATAGTAAAATGATGCGTGCGAGTTAAAGTCTGACGCCTTTGCTAGAGTAGTGATGCATGACATGATCCTTCTGACTTCTGTCTAATTTCTTTCAGTGCCTTTAAATAATAGAATTAACAATCTATTTCATTTAAATAGCACTTTGTCTAAAGAAATAACGCCTTTAAAATTCTCTGTAGCACGTAGTCACTATTAAAGTAACACGTAGTCACTGTTAAAATAACGCGTGCTACTTGCTTTAAATTTGAAATTTAAATTTAAGAATCTACAGATTAAATGATCATTTTATGTGGTTTTGCAGATGTCAATCCATAAGAAAGTGTGGAAACCAGGATGTACAAGACATTGGAGGAGAAAAGGGATAAAAAAAGGTGGAGTGCATTGAAGGAGGCTATAAACTATGATAAATAATTTCAAAGGAAGGGGAATGCAAAGGAGCAGGAACGATCGCCATTAGGCGAGTATCGAAAAGCAAATAAACAAAATTCAAAAATGTACCTAGCTTTTCTAGCTTCGAACAAAGGTAAGATCTAAAATAATTTTGAATTTCTTAGATAGAGGCAAGTCAAAGTTGGAATATAGCCTAATTAAAAGAGTGAATTCAAGTTACAAATTATATAATTAGGTCTATGCTCTTCACTTTCTTAAGTGAACAGAATGCCAAACACGCCAAATTTGAGATGAGAATGCGCTAAGTAACTGAACCAAACATAAGATAAGCCTCCTTTCTTTTGGAAGATAAGTGGTAGGTATATGCTCTTCACCCTTTTGGTGAATCAAAAAGCTAAACACACTTCAAATCCCCTCAGAATAAGAGGCTTGGAGTGAACCTTTTGTTAATTGTGTTTGGGAATCGAAGAAGTGGTAGGGATATGCTCTTCACCTTTTAGGTGAATCAAACTCCCCGACCTACCTATTCTTTTCATTTATTGCTTTATATGAACATGCTAGAACCATAGTGGACCTGCCTCCCGAGATTTGCCTTTTTGAGGACGATGAGAGGGAACGACCCAAAGTGGGAAACAAGATTAAGACAATCTATTCCACCCACTTAAAAAAACCTCATTAAGTTGGAAAACTTAGAGGTAAAAAATATCAAATTCTAGGACTTGTAGGGTTAATAGCCTCAATTGCGCATCGTGACTACGCAACCCTTGTATGATTCATTTGATCTTTTTGTGTGGAATTGTTATTAAAACTTGGTTAATTTAGCAATAAATACCTTTCTAGAACCAATTTAAAAAGCCAAATTTGTCTATAGGTATATTTCTTGGAAGATTTGATTGTGCAAACCCATGGAAACATTCGAGAATATACACGTTGCACGTTTAGATTTTGAGGGTCAAGACAATTCTTTTTGTGCTTACTGCGGTTGATAATTCATGTTTACAAATAGAAAACATTCATCCAAATTTGATGAACATTTTAAATTTTTAAAAAATCAATCAACCAGGGATCAAAAAAGTAAAGCAGCAGTTTCCCATAAATCTTTTTCCGCATGTGAAAAATATTTTAACGCTTTTGAATAGGGAAATAACATGTACAAAAGTGTTTTAACGCTTGTAAATTGTCAATTAACGCGCCTAAATAATCAACTAGCATGTAGCAATTTTCTAGTAAGTGTGTACCAGGAATTCTGTAGCGTGTACAAGCTTTATTTTAGCGCATACAAACTAAGACATCAAAACAGTAGATATCTCCCGGGTCTGTCAAGAAATTTTGAGATCATTTTTGGATACCCTTTTTGGAGTACTCCTTGCCCGGTGCAAAAGATAGATCAAATCCTTGTAAATTCAAGGTGTCAAGAAAAAAATTAAAAGGATTAATGATCAAGAGGGTGTTATTTTAAAAAATTTGAATCCTTGTTAATGTCGGTATTCACAAGGTCCCACCATATCAAGATATCCCCACAGGAAGACGAAAGTTATGTTAGACAAGAAGTGCCCTATTTGGACGAGACACCTTACAACTTATTTTTAGAATAATTAAAACCTGAAATGATGCCATTTTCCTATGGTTATGTTGACCCTAACCTCCTTAATAATGCTAATAAAGCCAAAAATTCTCATAAAAACAACCGCGATAAAGAAACAATCATGAGAATAATAATCAAGGAATTAATGGCGCCAATAATGGAGGCAATAATAGAAATGATGGAGGAAATATGGACCATCAAGATGAAGAGGCCACCAAAGAGAGGGTAAATGAGGTGACACAAAACCATTTGTTCCTAAAGGTCATGGAAAAATTGTTAGAAAGAGATGGGGAGAAGTATTTCTTCGACCTAGCCCAAGCGGGAGTAAAGCTTCCCCATGACTATGACATGTCCACTTTGAAGAAAGATGACAATGAAGAAAATCCACTTACGATAATGAATAAACAATTTAAGATCTTCCAAGCGCAGTTGGATAATATGAAGAAAATAACGACACCAAAGAAATTTTTGATTAAAGCCACATGCCCATTTCCATTTGATAGAACTTTAATTATGGTACCATTTCCTCTAAATGCGGTCTTCCCTAAATACGATAAATACATAGGGGTATCCGACCCACAAGACCACTTGAGAGAATTTTGTGCATTAAGCTTCGATTTTATGCATGATACTCCCTATTTTATGTGATTATTTCCAAGAAGCCTCGGAGGACCAGGGATGGAATGGTTCTCAAAATTACCCTCAAACATTCGAACATTTGAAGAGCTGGCATCTAAGTTTGAGATTCATTACTCATATAACATCAAACATGAAGTCACAATGATAAATTTATGTAATACTAAACAAGGGAATGAGAAGCATTCTTAATCTTCTTACAAAGGTGGAGAACGATATTTAATTGATATCCTAGAAGTATATTGAAAAAGGAGAAAATGGATATCTTTCTAAATAGTTTGAACACGGTGATGGACTATCGGCTACAACTCCAATGCCCACCCAGTTTTGAAAAGATCATTGAAAATGGACTTACCATAGAGGAAGTTTTGGTGAAAAGTGGAGAGATTAAGCTTTTTAAGGAAAAATAAGAGTTTTCCTAATAATTACAATAATTCGAACAACAACAATTAGGCTCCTACTAATAACAATCAATTTTGGTTCAAGAACACCAACAAGGGACTTATCAATGATGGATTTGTTAAATCAAATAACTTAAAAGATCCTCCATTCAATCTCACAAGAGGGTCTAACCAATCGAATAATATAAATCAATCAACAAAGACCATGTTCAACAACAACGACTTTTCGAACAAGCAAGAGGCTAACAAGCCAAAACCTTTCTTTAATCCAATAGCCAGAAGGAACTTCACACCCTTGGGTGAGCCACTTGAGAATGCTTTAAGAACTCTTATTTTCAATAAGATTATTTTCCTACCAGAATCAAGGTCCTACGAACCACAAGTCAAACTTTCATGGTGGAACAACGCTCACAATTGTGAGTACCATTGAAATAAAGGGCACAAGAGAAACAAATGCATGAGATTAAAGCATGAGGTACAAGATTTAATAGAAAATGGTGTGATCAAGGTGGAGGAGCCTCAAAAAAATTAATATCATGTAGCCTTTAAAACTCCTTTCTTTAATCATGAGAAAGGGGAATCTTCAAATAATAATCAAAATAACAAAAGAGGAAATGACAAAGTCAATTTTGCACATAGCTATGATAATATAATCAATTCCGTGTCGGGACATGAGAACACTATCAATGTTATTGTCATAAAAGAACAACCATAAAAGGAAACCTCTAATGTTGTTACTAGAGAGAAAGGATCAAAGATAACCTTATAAGGAACTACCCCTGAGAATACTTTCCCTAATCAACCATCTTCTTCTCAAAGGCAATATAATATTGTGGATCAATTGCAAAAGATGCCAGCCCAAATCTCAACCCTTGAATTATTAAAACCCTCACCAAATCATAAGGATATTTTGGAAAAGGCTCTTGTGGAAACCACCACTCCCGACAACCTATATGTGGATAGATTTCAAAATATGGTGGGTCATCTCATTGCACCTTATTGTTTTTCTTTTTTTGAACATGATGATATGTCCATCAATCATCCCCAAAATCTCCCACTGCATATAGAGTTTTTGATACATAAACATCACGTCAAAAGAGTCCTTATTTATGGGGATATGGTATAAACATTTGTACATTGACTCTAGTAAAAGCCCTAGGGTTCTCTGAAGGGGCCGTTGATCCAAAGAACAAAATTACCATTAAGGCCTATGATGACAAAGAAAGATCTTCTAAAGGAATGGTGATTTTTCCCTTCCAAGTGGGCTAAATTCAAAAGGATATCATTTTTCAAGTCTTCGATATGAAATTGACATATAACATCTTGCTAGGAAGGCCAAGGATCCATGAAATGCAAGCGGTGCCTTCAACTTACCACCAATGTATCAAGTTTCCATACATGGGAGAAGAAATTACTATAAGTGGAGATGTTAATCCATTCCAATATTGTAATATTGTTAAACCTATGAACGAGGAATTCATTCCATACAATAGTGAAGGGGCTACATCAAGCACTCCTAAAGAAGAAAATCAAGAAGATGCTCCTAAATCAACTTTGATCACCAACTCAAATTAGGACAAAACTAACTCATCCACATCAACTAAGGGTAAAGAGAAAGTTTGTTTTGTAGATGAAAGCAATAAGAATACTAAATTAAGTGTTTCAAATTAAAAAGAGGAAGATTCAAACTCCTCTATAGTTGAAAATGAAAGAGTCCAAGGAACACGTTATCAAAAAATGGATAAGTTAATGAAGAAGTTTGAAAAAAATGCAAAATCAAGCAAAAAGGAGTAGGGAAATACTCTTTCTCATTGTCTGATTTACCTACTTCCCCTCAGTCACATGGTAGGCCAACTAGTGGTCATTCAAATGAAAAGTACAATGCCCATTTTGTGAGATAAAGTGCCTATTCAATAAGGGAAGAAGAGGATAATGAGGTTTTAAAGTGGTTGTATGAGGATGATAAGGCTTCAAGTTATCATGTAGAAAGGGTCCAAAATGTTAGCATCCAAACACATAAATACGACAAGGGTTACTAAATCATACAAAAAATGGGATACAAAGGAAGAGGGCCTTTGGGAATAAGGAATAAAGGTTTGTTAGAACCCATCCAACCACCATGGAGATTTAGTGAGGAAAAATCCGGGATAAGATATCACGAGCAAGGACATCGCCAAAATAACTCTTATGAACACATCCATATGATTGATTCTGAAAGTGGAGATGATTTTGCCAAATATGAGTGAGATTCATTGTCTGAGACCTCTTGTCTTGGATTGTGTGGTCCACATTTCATTCCTTACCACTTCAGGAATGGTCTCGGGTGACCTATTTCAAATTGTGCTAGATCGACATGAAATTTCTTTACTTGGCATGCATCAATATGTATTGAAGATGATCTTGTGTGGTTAGTTCAAGAGGTAGTATGCATGAGTGCGAAGAAGGCATATATCTCTGTATAATCTTTGTGCGAGGGTATGTTACCGAAGGCAACACTCTATCGTGTTTGGTATTTCAATGGTGGATTTATTGTTATCAATATTGTATTAACAGTTAACCAGATTCTGTGGGTAGTGAACCTCCCATTGACAATTAGCAATTTCTCTTGGTTGTGATAGCCTTATTGTATTCAAGGGTAGTTATCCCAAGCAACAATGAGCCTACTGGTAGTGAGCCACACCTACAATGAGCATTTGTAAAAATCACCTTAACTGGTGTTCATTTTTACGATAATTAGTTTCTCTGTGGTTTTTCCCACCTTGGGTTTCCACGTATAAATATGGTGTTTATTATGCATTGTGTTATTCTGTATTGTGATGGTTTTCATGCTTTAACTATTCTTACCAATTGTGTTTAATTTGAAGAAAAGTTTTTGAATAATTGATTCTCCCCCACTTAGTTATTCACCCTGTTCAACACTTGGGGCATGCTAGTCCTAGGTTAAAGGCACTTGGAGCAATTTTGATCTACCATAAATAACTCAAATTTGGCAAGAATTAGGTACGAGGTCTTGGGGTCCCAGATTCAGTCTCTAGTGTTAAAAAACTCATCCAATAGGTTAAGGACGCCCAAGGCAACAAGGACCTTCATATTTTAGCCCAGAATTCATTTACAATTGCATCACATAATTCTCCTTTTGTTTTTCTACATGTTCTAAAGTTTTCACTTTCTGAATCAGTCAATACCGTTCATTTATACCTAGATCTCAATCTCCCAGTATTTCTAATCACTCAAACAATATTTTAGAGCAACAAGGCCCCTAAGACTGAATTGACTCTCTTGAGCAAATTTTTTGTCAATCATACTTATCTCTTGGTGGTTTTGTATTCTAATATAATCAAAGCAAAATAGGCCTAGTTTCCAAGTCTGCATGCATGAGCTAGTGAACCCTATTTCCCTCATTACACCTAGGAATTGAGAACATCTAATAATAAATTTATCATTGGTGTCTCTATTCATATAACTTTTGCTTACTAATCCTAGGTTTTATTTATAGACATACTTAAAGTTTAGTTTGATGCCTTTAAGAGGTCAATTCTTATTCTTTCTCTTACCCTTATAAGCTTCCTTTATTAACCTTTGAATGCAAGATAATAAAACAATATTAATGTTATTCCATGTAAATAAACTAATTAATTAATAATTACACTTTTGGAATTCCAAGGCAAATAGGCTATGAAAAGCTTAGGAAATGATTTTTGTAGGTGTAGAAAATTCAACAAAGCTTTAGATGAATGATTTTAAACTACTAATTTTTTTGTGTGTCGGTACAATCCACCACTTCTATAAATGTGGTATTATTGCGCACCTATGATCTTTACAAGTGTAATTTGCATGCATGCATTTGATCTCTATAAATCTTTGAATGTTTGCCTTTAATTTGTTATAATTTTTTTGTATATATATTGGTGTAGATCACCTCCCATTTTGATGTGTTTATTATGTTTTAGGGTTATGTTAGGTGTTTTGTGTGAGTTACAATAAGATCCACTAGGTTGGATCCAATTTGATTCATCTCCATGTTTGTAAGAGCCAAATGAGCTCATAAGTGATATTGTGGTCATTTTCGCCTAAAAAGGGAAAAGTTGATATTTTTGGGTAACTTGGGTTTATAGTGTCTTTGAGGACCCTAGGTAACCTAACTAGGGTCATGGAAGTCAAACTCATGCATCGAGTTGACTAAAAGAGTCAAAAAGCAAAAATGCTAAAAAGTTGCTAGCAACTTTTGAAAGTTGCTTGAGCAACTTTTGCAACTTTCTGCAAGAAGTTGCAAATGGGAGTTGGAGCGGTTGTAACTACCCATGCTTGGGTATTTGAGCATGGATGGATAATTTTCAGAAGGTCAATGTAGTTTTGGATTGCACAACTTATTTGTGAACCCTTTGTACAGATGTCTTTGACTGTATACTTGTAATTCACAGTGCTTTCTGCATTCTGTACGACTGTGTACGGATTGGGCAAGGATATCGAACCCCATGGGGGTGTAGTGTTTCAAAATATCTTTCTTTTTCATATTTTAGTTTGCTTTTAAATTTATAGGAGTGTAGAGCTATAGTAGATTTGTAGCCACTGGTCTGCAAGTTCCAATTGCAGAGTTGCAGAGGTGAAAATGGCTCTAACCTAGACATCCACCATTTAAAATGGATAAAACCATGGGGGATGAAGGCTTAGGGTCTATACATATTGTTTTTTCTTTCATTTTTGTTTTTGCAATGGAGTTTCTAGACCAAGAGTGAAGCCCTATGGATGATTGTTAGAAACAGGTGAGCCTGGACAGGGTAAAGAACGAATTGTAACAAGCACCCATGATCTTGGATGGTGAACTTAGTAGCATGTGCAGAAGCCCTAAAGTGTTCCCATGAAGAATCAAATGGTGAGAAATGATGACAGGAAATTTGAAGACCAATGTGATGGCATTTTGTCCTGACTGGTCCAGAGACCTAAAATAAAAGCTGAAAACTAGGGCCTTGTGAAAACTAGGGTTGTGGGTGCATTGAGAAGCTAGAATTTTGGATTCTAGTAGAGTTGGTGGAAACCTTGAATATTTTCAAGGTCTTATGTGAGGTTCTTTGGAAGATTTGGGAGCTTTAGACCCAAAACAATGAAATTTGACCTACTAGGAAATGAGCCAATTAGGCCTCCTAGTGAATTTGATCATAATTAGATTGGTAAAGTATCTAGAAGTGTGGGAAAAGGTTCTAATGGACTTTTGAAGGGCCAAGGACATAGAAAAGACTCCATGGAATATATGGGAGAGATCCTAAGAAAGGATTTGGGATTCTTGGGGAAGTTCTAGTGGAAAAGCCTAGGAAATTGAAGGACTAGTGAGACTAGTTGAACCTAGGAGTATTTGTGTTTTCAACCAAATACACTATACCTAGGAGGCAAGTTGATAGGGAGGGTCTTAGAGATCCATATGGGAGAAGTACACATGGAGGGATAACCATTGGATGGTTGGAGAAAGGAATAAGCACTTTTAGAGGAAGAAAGACTATAACCCTAAACCCTCTGCATCATATATCTACATAAGAAAACCTTGTTTGGTGGTCAAGAGTGTGCAAGGACATCAATAATATCTCTTTTATAAAAATCCACATAAATATATAAGTTAACAATTTTGAGAATAATCAACCATTGTAGGCAAGCATGCAATGGATGACATAAATGATGATGCACTCTAATAAATGCTCTTAAATAATTGTGTAAGTAAAAAATGTGAGTGAGATATAGATCTAAAATTTCTTTAATTGAGTTAGAATCACTTTTTTAAATATAACTTCAATAGTTGAAAATAAAATATTTCATACTTTAAGTCAATACAATGATCAAATGGAAAGAATAAGATAGAAGTAAAATTTATTTATACAATCTCACACTTAATCAAAGACCATTTGAATAATTTGAGATAGAGAAAAAATAATTGAAAATTAGAACTAGGGGAGGGGTACAAGTAGTTGTTATAGCTAAATTTGTGTACCCCAAGCTTCTAAATGGTACATCATATTTTGATGATTTTTGCTTTCTTTGTATGTGACTTAGACGCTTATAGCTATTGTTTCAACTTTTGGGTAGTTACAATGAACGCAAGAGGATTCATTATGTATGCAAGTGTCAAAAAGTGGTCATTTCAAGGTGTGTCTGATACATATTCTCTATTAACCATTTAATATTTCTTGGAGAGCTAAAATTCTTATTGCCCAGCTACGGACCAACTCTCATCAACTCTGTTGTGAGACTGAGCGTTGGAAGAGGCCAAAGGAGGCTTGGGAAGAGATAATTTACATGTTTTGTAACTCTAGGAAAGTGGAAACCGAACAACACTTTATTTTAGAATGTGAAGCCTACAAGAACAATAGGGATACCTTTGCGGATACTATATCAGATAGTTCTTGGCATAACCTATTCAATGAGAAGTACATTGAGAAGTTAGGTGGGCTCATTATCAGCTTGCACAAGAAACGAACCGAGTTACTGAAGTCAGCCTAGGTTGCCTTGCTGTCCCATAGGCTATGTTTAGCCTCGTGGACGTAAATTTTTTATCTATCTATCTATCTTCATTTTAACCACTACAAAATTACACAATTGATCAAATACTTATACACAAATGACCTAATAATCTTATATTAAAGATACCAATAAAATTATACAACTCTTTTGATAAATAGCTTTTCCCTACAAATATAAGTCCATTAATCCATTAAATATTTTAGTTTTTTGGATACTCCAATGTAGGGCAGCCCCTCCCCTCAAAGAAAAGGACAATTATCGTGCGGTTATCAAAAACAAAGGATTTAATGTTACCATTCTTAAAAAGGCTTTGATAACAAAGGATTCATACACAGAGTAGATACAGAAAAGGGTTAGTCATTGAAGCAGAAGTTGGAGGCAGCGAAGATGAATTTCCTATGGGCGGAGGCAATGCTGCCGCTGGGCATCATCGCAGGCATGCTATGTGTCATGGGTAACGGTCAATATCTCATCCACAAAGCTGCCCATGGCAGGGTAGCGTATTTCTGCTTCACAGGAACCCTCACTTTTTCTTTTTCCAATTCTGTTGATAAAAAATGTAAATTGGTTCAATTATGTTTTTTCAGCCGAAACATGTAAGAAACGATAGATTTGATGTATCCATGGAGAGGAGAGACAAACGCCTGCTCGAGCAAGCTGCCGCATTGCATTCCCCTATGGGAAATTAGGTACCTACAATCGAACTATCCTACAGATTTGTAATAATTTTTTGTTTTTTTTCAAGTTTGAATCCTTTCAAGCACAATGTTTGGGTGCCCTAATAATGAATACTAGATTGTTTGCTCGATCGAATAAAAATTGCAGGGGCATTGGACAAATATTGTCGGGGTTTGGGTCCCCTTTTAGTGGCATATTCGTATATTATAAACTTTAACAAAAATCGTTTTTTTTTAAATTTTATTTTTCATTTTTACTTGCATAACTCTCTGGTGAATTATGGACCGTCTTTAGCACGATGTGAGCGTCAGGTCAGACTACATTTTAAAGATTTGCAAACATAAGTTACTACTTAACTGTAACTCTTTAACCAGAATCTTGCCACATGTTTGGTTATTGTGGTGGGCGATTGAATCTGTATCACACTCTTGGAAGCATCACTTATCACTGTTACACAATGGCCTCTTAGGTGATAAAAAACTATTTTTTGTTAGATTTATTTGTTTCTTCAGTGATTCTGGGTAATTGAACCATTAGTAAGCATTCGTATCAGTACACACCATGAATCCACTATCGAATTTAGAATATACTAGAGACTTATCCCAATTCTTGCGAGACTGAGCCAAGTTAGGATTTGACCCTTGTTGTTATCATGGTGTCTACTCTATCTTACCACTAGACCATGACTTGATTTTTTTAAGTGAAGATTTCTGACTATTTTGTTTTGTATTGACTAGCAAAATATTATTCAAGGATGTGACCTCGTCTCTGTACTCATACACACATCTATGGTCTACTATGTCTAAATGAAATACTGCTGTTCTGTCATTCATATGCTTTCATACTCTATTGCGAATGGCACTTCCATCCCTGTACCTTATGTCAAATTGTGCTCCCTTTCTTGTACCTTATTTCATTTGGCGCCCATCCTTATAACCTATTTCAAAATGATGTCCCAATCCTTGTACCCCATTTCAATATGTGGCCCCCATGCTACAGACTACTCTATTTCAAATTTGTGTCTGTGCCCATACTCTATTTGGAAATGGTGTTCTCATCCCTACACTTATATGGAAATTAAATCTCCATACCCTTAATGATTTCTACAGCCTGATATCCCATGTCTCTTTGTGAGCATGATTTAAATTTCTGTTTGAACTGTGTAGTCGCCAACATGTATATAGTAATAATATTGTCTTTTAAGATGATTGGGCTGATTCAACTTAAGGGAAGTTTTAAATGCTAGAATCCTTGCTTCATCCATGGCAAGAAGCTCAAGCTCCCCAAATAGTTGGAAACTTGGAAGTTTTAAACTATCAATCTGTAGTTAACCCTGTGCTATTTGAGTTGTAAGAGAACACATGTTTTATTAGTATGGCTATGACATATGGTACTTAGGAGCTCTTACTCCCACAGGGTTAGATTTCTTGCAGGTTTATTCTTCCCGTGATAATGTGACAAAAAAGTGTTACTTTTAGAGTTGGACTTGGGTGGCCTATCTTACCAATATACAAAAAGGTGTTAACTTCTCAACATATGTTTGGATCTCCTTTTGTAATTTTGAGTCTATTTTTATATAGCGTCTTATTGGAAATGCACATTGACCATGGAAATTATCATCTGTGCCTGAGTCTCTATCATCTGAACCTCTTCTTTCTTAATCTTGTTTGGAATCAGTTGCCATTGTGTTTTGTTTGCACTGTTTTTTTTCTCTTTGACTTATATATGCCTTGATTTTTGGTGGCATCTTCATCTTCTTGAACTAATGTGGTTTCACCTATTGGTGTTTGAGGATGAACTACAAGCAATATCTGAATCTTATTATGAAATTTTGAGGTTGATATTCTATCTAATTGGAAATCCAGATTGACTGTAATCTGTAAGCATGATCCTCTGTGCCTGATCTGCTTCCTTGTGAAGGTCACCTTTCTTAATCTCCCTTGGAATCTGTTGCTGGTCAATTTGTTAGAAGCATTTTTTTTCTTCCACTTATTCAGGCCTGGATTTCTGATTTCACCTCCTGGCATTTGAGGTTGAACCGCAAGTGGGTTTTGTGATCTACTTAGAGGATCCATCTACTTGAATTAAAGGGAATTTAATCTGGTAAATTGTTGGAGTTAAATCAGACAGAATTTAATCATGTATCATGATATGGAATCTTCAACGTCTTTCATTTTCCCTTGTCAATGCTTTTTCCATAGATGCAGCTTGTCCGACTCTTGGTATTAGACTACAAAGGGACAATCATATGCAGTTCCGGAATTTGATCTGATATTTATTCCATGATGTCTAAATAATAAAATATGCTTTGTTTTCAATATCTTGTGTTTTGTCCTTTTTATGGAATCTTTTAGTTTATAATTTCAACATTTTGACTTTGTTTTGGTCCAGTTCTCCGTGATTTTATTAGAAGCTTTTGCTTATGTATCTTTTGGTACTATATTTCCTTGTAGAGGCCTCTTCAGGTTCCTTAACATATTGCCATCAGAATTTTATTTATGTTGCCCCAGGTTTCCGGGATGGGGGGACAGGGAAATGGGTTTCCGGGACAGATTTTTTTACCAAGAGTAGGGGATGGCTATCTATATGGAAATCTGAAATTTCAAATAAAAAAATGAATGACAGTCAATTGTTTATTATATTCTGAAATTTGGACTGGGAACTTTATACTTTATAGTTTATACTATTATAGTAATTCAGAAAACAAATGTTAATCCAAGGCAATTGTTTGCAATAAAAAAACCCTCTGCTGCCATTAGAATTTCATTTAAAGATGAAAAAGATAAAATCATGCACACAACAGAGATGATAAAAGGTGGCAACTGCATAGAATAATGGGCATGCCAATCACAAACACTTGGACAAAAGTGCCATATATCTATAAAACTGGCTTCCTAAATGATATTAAATGCAAAGCAGATGAACTCGCATATATTTATATGCCCCAGCATTACATGCTCACAAAAGACAGATGATGGATCGCAACATTTTTTGCAACAAAAATAATAATGGTGGGATTGTAGTTAATGGCATAAGCTTGAAAAAAGTGCAGGCAACCAGCCCACATAGAGGTAATGAGACTGCAAATAAATTGCTGCTTCATGCAATGAGAGCAAAGTGTAAAGAGTAAAATTTAGAATAAAGATAAAAGCATTAATATTTGATGCTGTCAGAGCAAACATAATTTGATGCCCACGTTACAATAACAAATTTTGCAAATAAATTATAAAATTGCTTGCTTTATGACTGCTGTCGCCAGAAACAGCCATTTATCCAGGGACGGTTGTGGGATGGCTTGGCTGCTCTCAGCTGTCCGGGGGACGGTCAACGGTTTCCTGGACAAGAATTGACCGATTCCAAGTTTCCGGGATGGTTTCTGATTTTCCTTGCATAACTGGGGATGGATTGGAAATGTTGCCGGCCATCCCCCCATCCCTGAAACCATTTCTGTTTCCGGTACGTGTGCATGTAGGGCAGAAATGCGTTTCCGGGTAAGATAGAATTTTATATTAAAGATGCTTGGTATCCCCACTTTTAATGTTGTCAAGCTTCTAATTAAGTGCAGTCTTGGTTCAAAAAATGCTTACATTGCCTTTTCCTGGTACCAATTTTGGTGTATTCCTTTGTTGTCTCTCTCCATTCCTTCACTCACTTGTGCGAAGGACTAGAGGTTGAATCTAAACCTAAGTTGCCGAATCGGGAATGGGAACAGGTACGGGTACGTTGGTACGAAATGCTGGCACGGCAGAATTTTTTTTTTGGGGGGGTTGGGTACGTTCTCGGTACGTTCACACACACACACACACACATATACATATATAATTATATACACACATACATATACATACACACACACACACACACATATATATGCAGCTAAAAAATAGAATTAAGTTTAGAATGTATACCAATACATATGCTAAACAAAACGGAAACCATTGCAAATTTCAAATTTTAAAACATACCATTCTAATTTAAATTCAGGTTTCTGTATCAAAAAGATCAAGCCAGAATCTCATGATAGATAAGTTCAGAATTCGCTAATCAGTAGTGTAGGTCTTAAAAATATCTAAAAGATCAAACTAGAATCACTAAACATTTCGGCATTTAAAAACACAAATCCCAGATGTGTACCCACAGGAGATTCGTTTCAGAATCCGATTCCGGTACGTTTCATACCCAAAATTGCCCAGAAAAGTCCCACGATTCAGCAACTTAGATCTAAACTCTTGGAGAATATGTTAGCACTAAAGCACCTTCTACAGTAGTTGAATTTTTTCCTCTATGGAGCAACATCCCTTGAGTAATGAGCTATAAGGTTCTTGTCAAGCTGCACAAGACCTTTCAAAAAGATGGATTCTTTGTTTATCTTTATCTTCAAATTATTTTTTTGATGAATGGTACATTTGTGATATCAAAATGCCCTCCTAATGTAGGCAGGTCAACTGTCATATCAAAATGCCTGCCTTGTGTAGGTAGGTCAATTAGTGAATATCATCTTAATCAATCTAGATGGATTTGTGCAGACACTGGAGTTCTTTATGACACGTATCAATTGTCTGAAAAATGACAAGGAATTCTCTTATTTCGTCGTCCTTAGGATTCTAATATATTAAGCATTTGCAAATCATTCCCGAGACTTAGAAACACAGTGTTGCATTGATAAATTGCTTATGTTTTCAGTGGCTACATTCTGTGTTGATATAATATTCTAATTTCTACATCCTTTGAACTCCTCTGTATTCCTGACATTAAGATGTAATGGTATTATTGGTACTACCGGGATCTTGTTTTTTTTCATTTTTGGATGTTTGATCCCTTAGGGATTTCCATTCAATTTCCTGTTTCTATTGTTTTCCTCTTCTTTGATAAATTTTCCAAGGGGAAGATTATTGTTTTCCTCTTTGGTAATTTTTCCAAGGGTAAGATTTGGGGCCTTGCTGAACTTTGGTTATTCTTTACATATAATAAAATAATGTAAAACGAGTTATAGTTTTTAAAGATTATTATATAGGGGTTCTATTCAAGGGGCCCAGCCCTACCAAACAACATAAAACCATGGTAATAAAACTACATTAACAGTCCAAGGCTAGGTCTAGCAGTTGGAAGCATGGCATTCTAGATGGGAAATCATACAACCCTTAGAGAGCCAATGCAAAACACCGTAGAATTTAGCAAAGTGCAAAAAATCTACTACAAAAGATAGGAGACAAACATCAGCCAAAAACATCATCAATAACTTTAATGAGGTTCAATCTCCCCTTAGTGCATCATTGCCACACCTCTTACCAAGGCATACCATGAGCACAAGACACAACTAGAATGGGACAGCTCCAAAGCTCTATATCACATCGACACACATTGCCACCACCATTTAAAACCTTTCAAATTTTTACAGCTCCTTGCAACCTTAAGGAGTAAAATAATAGAAGATTCAGTTTATACATGTGAATGGAATGGGTCAATGAAATATCCCGAACTAGGATATTGTTTCAAATCTGATTTGGGTTTCCAATTTTTGCCATGTTTTGCTTTATTTTATTTCAAAATAACAACATGCAAAGGAAACAATATAGATTTCCAAGGAAATAAGCGATTACAATCACAAATCTATTGATGATGATTCCGATATAAAACATGCATGGCTGTTATATCAAATATACTGTTGTTACAATGCTAGAACATGCATAAACTTTCCTCCAAAACCTGTTTAAAACGATGCAAATCTGTTCAATGATGAACCCTGAGTGAGCCCACCTCTCAAGTAGTGTTGGGTTTTCGTCCAACCTACGAATATCCAAGGGTTTCCGTCCTCAAAAATGGCTGCTACTGTCAAACCAGCAACAATGTAGAAATTATCAAGTATCGAATCAACATATCATAATAGAACGAGACTCCAAAACCTCAAATCGAACCTTTTATAAAAATCCCCAGCCAAAAAGCTATCAATTTCCTTGTTCTAATTCTTTTATTTAGAAACTTAGGCAAATAATAATATTTGCCTCATTTAATAATTCACCCCCATGGCCTAGGAAAAACTTAAGTCATAACTTAAGTTGAAGCCCTTTTTAATTATTGCCAATGAATAATTAAATTCATATTAGCAATAACTATAGCTTTTTACTCCTTTTATTCAATTAAACACTTAACCCCCTTTATTAACTTAATGCTTTAGCCCATGGAGAGAATAGATAATAGGCTAGCATTAGTATTCATTTATTTATTGACGTCCTAGGCAAAAAGGGGACATTACAGTCCTCCCTTCCCAGAGATTGCTTGCCCTCAAGCAATCCACACTTGCATGCTGAAACCAAATCCCTGGATCCCATGTCAACCTCAGGAATACTGCTCTGCCAATCTGTTGCGTTACTCTGATAATAACATCACCATGCCCGAAATTGCGAAGCAACTCATCACACATGCTTTGAATCCTCTTTACATCTTCTATGCTATGATGCACAAAATCTGCCCTCTTACTAGTTGCATCATGAACCCATGTCTCATGACTATTTGCCCAAACTTGAATGCCAACATTAGGTGACTCAAATCACATTATCTTCTTGGTGATCGTGGGCTGCATTACCTTGAGGATGAAGAGATACATCACTGCTGTTATAGCAATCAGCACAACTGTCATGCATTTGTGTCATGCCTTCAACTTTTACAAGAACCTCTTTATTGAAAACTTCATTCTCAACACTTGCACTTTGAATGCCATGTTCTGATTTTTCTTCATGTATATGAATTGGTAATCATTAGAATCAATTAACACACCAGAAAATGCATTTTGGTCACCCAAAGAATCCATACCATCATTATCCATATCAATCTTATGCTTAACATCAAGAGAAGTCATGTTTATCTCTCTTCTAGAATCCTCTTTTCTTAAACCCTCATATGGCTGAAGTGAACTTCTGGCTTTTTCTTCAAATGAATGCTCAACATTGGGACGATCTATATGCTCATCATCAGTGACTTCAATGTGTTTTGCATTATGCCTCTTATCCATCTTTTTAGCTTCTTCCAAAAGCAATTTCTCTAACAATAATAACAATTTCCTATTGATACTTTTGAAATGCTTGAAAGAAGTCATTTATACCATTCATAAGTTTTTCCATATGTCGATCATTTCTTTGTGGGCTTTCGCCATTTTTTCTATCCCTTTCTTTAGTTGGTGAGGCAGGAAAGAAAGTAGGTAACAATCTCCCATTTTTAATTTTAGTCATTGATGTAACCTTTTATACCCCTGTTGTAGATGTCTGAAATAAACACTGAATTTGTTTCTTCTGTTCCTAGCAATATACCTCTGAGTTCATTTACTATCACGCATGAGTAAAAAATACTAACATGCAAAGTAAACCCACCTTCTGGAATTGATTAGAACTGCCATTCAATCAAATGTATTGTTTAAAAATGGTATGCAAAAGAAACCCACTTCATTAAATTGATTTAAAAGTAACATGCAACTATCTGGGTATTCACCAAACTGTCATGCAACACAAATCCACTAACCAAGAATGCTCAGGAATAATATACAATGGTAACCCTCTTCGTATTTTCTCCTAAACTGACATGCAATCATTTGGGTATTCACCAAATCATCATGTAATAACATTTGACACATGCAACTGCAAAATTTGATATGCAAATGAAAAAGCTGACATGCAATTGAAAAATATGACATGTAACTGAAAATCTTGATATGCAACTAAAACCCTCACAGGCTGATATGGTATGCTCTGATACCACTGAAATATCCCGAACTAGGATATTGTTTCAAATCTGATTTGGGTTTTCAATTTTGAATTTTTGCCATGTTTTGCTTTATTTCATTGTAAAATAACAACATGCAAACATGCAAACTAAACATGCAAAGGAAACAATATAGATTTCAAAGGAAATAAGCGATTGCAAACACAAATCTTTTAATGATGATTCTGATATAAAACATGCATGGCTGTTACATCAGATATATTGTTGTTACAATGCTAGAACATGCACAAACTTTCCTCCAAAACCTGTTCAAAACGATGCAAATCTGCTCAATGATGAACCCCGAGTGAGACCACCTCTCAAGTAGTGTTGGGTTTTAGTCCAACCTATGAATATCCAAGGGTTTCTGTCCTCAGATATGACTACTACTGTCAAACCAGCAACAATGGAGAAATTATCAAGTATCAAATCAACATATCATAATAGAACGAGACTCCAAAACTCCAAATCGATCCTTTTATAAAAATTCCCAGCCAAAAAGCTATCGATTTCCTTGTTCTAATTCTTTTATTTAGAAACTTGGGCAAACATTAATATTTGCCTCATTTAATAATTCACCCCAATGGTCTAGAAAAGACCTAAGTCCTAACTTAAGTTGGCCCCTTTTTAATAATTGCCAATGAATAATTAAATTCATATTAGCAATAACTATAGCTTTTTCCTTCTTTTATTCAATTAAACACTTAACCCCCTTTATTAACTTAATGCTTTAGCCCATTTGTTAAGTTTTAAGAACCGAAATAACATAACAGATCACAGATAAATTCAGAACACAAATAGAGCAGAGATTATCCTGGGAAAACTCTCCTACTTGAGGGAAAAACCCAGCCACACCAAAAGAGATACCTTTATTGTTTACTCAAAACCAAATACAATGTTCTCACGCTTATGATTGATAACTTTTAAAAGTCAATCAATAAGCCTTATCACAGTTCGATCACTTTTACCATGCATACACAGAACATAAAGTGCTGCAAATATCTCACAGATACTACTCACAGAGAGAATGAATCACACAATTAAATTGATCATCTACAGATCATGCACAAGTCTCCATCAAATGCCGTGCTTTTTGTAGCAGCATAATCACATTCTTCAGACACACACAATACGCATCAGTCACCTGCAATTCTTCACACGAATTACGATACCATCCTCTCTTCTACGCATGCCCTTTTTCTAGCCAATATTTTAACCTGAATGAATACCCTTTTCGTAGAATACAAGGAAACACACGGTTTTTTAATGGACTGTCAGCAGTTTCTTTCTATGTTGTTTTGTATTCCATCCACCCTCGGGCTCTTCCTTAAAGTCTGATAATAAAGAAAGGCGATCACAATGCAACTGTTGCCAGCAAGCATGATTATTTCCATAAAGCTTGATACTTCCGATGACCCTCCATAATAGATGTTGACAGTTATGACTGAGGCATTATACCTTAATAATAATAAATGAAGTCTCAAGAACGGTAATAGTAATAAACAGCAGAGGTGAATGGATACGAAGAGATCTGGCAAACATAAACAACAGCTCCAAAGCATACTTCTGATGACAACAACAGAGGAGAACAAACTCAATGCAGCGTAAATAAAGAAATCACAAAATAATAGAATCAACAGCAAGGCACACGAAGATTGCACATCCATCGCAGGTAATAATATCTCCTGCAGCTACAAACATTGACACCATGGAGAGAATAGATAATAGGCTAGCATTAGTATTCATTTATTTATTGACGTGCTAGGCAAAAATGTGACATTATAGCCAATCTCATAGGCAAGCCTACTCAAATTTAATTGCTAAATTCCCAATCATGTGAAGGGCACAAGCATTAGGGAGAACAATAAAATAAAACATAACTCTTAAGATCTCCCCAATCATTTATATTAGTACTTTCTAGGAAATAAAAAATCAATTGAAGAACCCCTTGGTTTGCTAGATAATCTGCCATCATATTGTACTCCTTGTAGCATTGAATAAATGAAATCTGATCAAGTTTTTGTAGACTATTATAACACCTCTTCAAGTACAATCACAAATGGCAATTAAGGCAATTTTTCTTAATTTACTATATTAATTGCTATTTTTGAGTCATCTTCAACCTCAAGCCCTCGATGCCTTGCTACATGTGCTGCTTGGAAGCCTGCTAAAAGGGCCTTCCATTCTGTTGTGTTATAAGTTTTATACCTAAATGTAAAGTTCCATGCAGCAACATATCACTTGACAATCACCGATTATAAACCCAACACCAACCGAGCTTGGATTACCTTTTGTTGTTCCATCAAAATAAAACCCTATCTCCTCTCTTGGTGTCTCCTGTTTCTTGTTTCTATTATTTTTCTCTTTTACTATCATCCCATGAATAGGTTGGGAACATTTGAATCCCCTTTTCTTGATAATATTTGATTCAAAACTAGAGAACTTAGCTGAAATATTTACAATTGGATTCTCAACAAACTCTCTTATAACTGTCTCTATTTTTACTCAACAACATTCCTTGGAAATTATCTGTTTTCAAAGAATCGTCCCGTCTCTTTCCAACCATATATCACATAGAATAGAATCTAAATAACACTGTTGCTTATTAGAACCTTCTGAAGATTTTAGAGCCTCTGGACCAGCTGCAAAGAAGTTGTTTCACTGTTGCTGGAAATACTTGCTGCACCTTAGAAACAAGCTGAGACTACAGAGAAGCATAATTACAGTGAATGAGAATTACGCTTAGGAGGAGCCACATTACTTCAGCACTTTAGATCTGAATTTAGCATCATACACTCCAGTAGTGTTACCAATCCAGCGAATAGAATCCTTCTGAATTAATTTTGAGTGGTGAATAAGATTCAGATATCCAACCAGCACCATCCACTGTTGAGCCAGGATGGGAAATTCTTTGAAATCTTTCCATTTCTGCACCTTAGAAACAAGTTGAGATCAGCATAATTGCAGTGAATGAGATGGTCATCCACCGTTTTGTTCTCTTGTTCGCAAAGAGGCAACTTAAAGGGCCATGAAAGTTTCTTTTCATCAGATTATCGAAGGCAAGGATTATATTTTTCACAGCAACTTTGCAAAAGAATTACACTTAGGGGGAGCCACATTACTTCAAATTGCATATGTTAGCCAATCTAATAACTCGGGGAGCACAGAATTTAGCGCTTTATAACCAGATTTATTATCATACACTCCGCCATTCAAGCAAATAGAATCCTTCTGTTCTAATTTTTGGGGGCGATTGTGTAAGACCCCTACTAATTCTGATCTGTTTTCTTTAAGTTTAGATGTTTGATATTTCGTCAAACACTTGGCACACAACTCACTATAATCTGATTTTCCAATTAATGTTTATATTTTGGGGTCTATGTCTATTGCCAAATCAAATGAAAATGCAAAGAATATGATAAACAACGGTTGCACTAAAGTTTGACGAGACAAACTCAATGAAATGATATTGCATTAGGCATAAATCAGAATTGAATAAACTTATTGTCAGGTCTGATACAATGATATCAGATTGTAACATTATATGGAAAATGCATCACATTGACAGTTACAAAGTCTGATTTGGTTCCTCACATACCCGACTTGCTTGCTTGTCTGTATGTATTCTAAATGACACCCAACGCAATTTGATGTGGAAGGGAATGGCCTGCAACTTTGCTGATGAAATCTGAAGCAATTCTGATCCAAATTGAAAGTGATGGCAGCCTCTACAAACCCTTAGCACCTATAAATGATCTCCTCCAATGTATCCGCCTAGGGCATAAGTGGAAGCAATGAATCCCTATGCTGTTTTTAAACTGATATGATGCCAAATGAGCCACCAAACCTTTGCCACTCGAATCTGATGCAAACCTGATGAAATCTGACCTCCAAATTGCAAGTATTCCTCAAACCCTATCCGTCCCAAATAAAGGAAAATTCATATAAAATCACCAACAACTTCAAAAATTCTGAAACCACCTGCCAATAAATGATATTCCCAGCTCCTTCTTAATGCCAAATATCTGTAATAAACTCAATGTGAATTCTGGAATGAATCCACCTAATAGGCTGAATGGCTTTTCGTCCACACAACCGAGAAACTCCAAGGGTTTCCGTCCTTAGATTTCCTGTAAATGACCAAATCTCTCAAGCTTCTTAGAGAGATTAAACAAAACCAAGTATATCAAGTGACTTCCTCAAATCCGCTTTTATAATCCTCTCATGAAGTTTTCGAAAACCCTATTGAAAATTCCCACTTATTTATAATTTAATATTTAACTTGCATATGGGAAATAATAATAAAGTGACCCCTTAATATAATTTCTTTATTAATATAAAGTTATAACTCCATAAGTTGGCACCCCATTTGGCATAACAATCAAATACTTTATGACGTTCATATATTAAATGCACACTTGACCCCTTATATCCCCTTTAATCACAAAGATTTTTAATTTAATTAATTATATTAAAGTCAATGTTAGATTAAACTTTAATTAAATAAATTAAATCATTAAACTCCATTAAATGCCAAATATCAAACCAACAACTAATCCTGCCAACTTTTCGAATATAATCGTGGTGCCCTCTGGCCATCCAGATGACTTACCATAAATAGTAAGTATGCATCCAAACGTCCAAGTGACTTTTAAACGGAGCCTAAAAGACCTCTGGAAGGGAAACCACAAATAAATTGATGCACTAAGATGGAGAGTACTGAAATAGATGTCCAAATGATTAGCTGAATAACCTTGAATCACCCTTGCCCCTAATCACCACATTAGTCTACAGGGACCACTAATAATAGGCTAACCTCTAAAAATAGTTGATGCTTAGGAAAGCGCAAAAATAGAGATATTACAGTCTGCCCTTCCCAAAGATTGCTTGCCCTCAAGCAATCTGCATCTGCATACCAAACCAAATGCTATCTGCCCCTGTATGTTGATTTGAATACCAGGATCCCATATCAACCTAAAAAATGCTGCTCCACCAATCCGTTGCGCTACTCTAATATAAACAACACTATACCCGGAGTTGTGAAGCAACTCTTCATGATTCCTAAGAGACAATGCACCAATCATGTCAGTACCCAGATCCCAAACCAACCTGTCCATCTGGCTATAGGAATAGAAATAGATATTAGGCCACCGGATGCAGCTGTTGTAGCTCAGACTTGCAATAAGAATGATGCCGATGGTGTCACCATACCCATGCATAGCAAAGATATCCATCTCATCTGCAATATCTAACAAGTAGACATGTCTCCTCACACTTTCATGCAACTCAATAGCTGTTGTAGACCATGCCAAATCTAAAAGTGCAATAGAAAGCCATTAACTGAAGAATCTATGAAGATTAAATCACCAATCAATAAATAAATAGCTGCCATATCATATGAAATTGGTGACAAATCTAGAGGTGAACTGCAGGCGCCTTTCATTCCCCAGAATAGACATCTCTTGAATTGCAGATTCACTTGCTCTTTCTAGCCATCCTCCATTCAGCTTTTGTGACTGCTCTATATCAGCTACTCCAAAATGCAAAACATCAGTCTTATCACAGGACACATCATCAAAATGATTATATTCCATGCTTGCATCTTGTGTACCAACAATAATAGAACCTATACTATTCATTTCTCCATGATTGTAGGTTGCAATATCATGAAAAGGATGAGGTATATGACGGCTGTCCATGATCATAAAATTGGGCCTGATTCCTTCATTTTTATCGGTGTCTTTGAAAGCTTTGATGTCAAAGCAAGCACACACACTTTTAGCTGTCACATCCTTTGTCTCATTCCTTAGTGCCTTAAGCACATTATATTCACCCATGTGATTAAACTCCAACTCCATTTTGTTGAAGTCTTCCACCATACACAACTTTTTGCCCTTTAACAATTCCTTTTAACATGAAAGGATGATATCTAGGAACACTAGAAAGGAAAGCAATCATACCATGTGTTTTGTCATCATGTTTATCATCCTCATGCTCCAAATGTGGCTCTTTAACCTTCATGCCTTCATCAAAGGACCCTTCAAGTCCTTCCTCTGTGTCTCCACTTTTTGCTATCTTTATATTGCATTCTTTTTCATCGGGTGTGGCTGACATAAAAGTCTGAAATTCTATTGTGTATAATGAATAGTGTGCTATGCTGAACTCCTCACCAAGCTTACCCACTTCATCTCCTTTTCTTCTTAAGGCATCAACGTACATCTCATCAAGTGTGAGGAGATAATCTCTATCTGCAAGTAAGTCTAGGCAGTTTGATTTTACGACTACCAAGGCCTCCTCGAGCTCATGTAAGTCGGCAAGAGATGGACCTCCCTCAAAACCATCATGATTCCCTAAAGCCTTCCAACACAAATTTGTCATCATCTTATGAACATGATCAAAACGGTTCAGAGTTGCGACAACCATACCTTCATTTACCCTTAGTTGACCTTCCAAAGGATGTAACTTATGAGACTCAACTTCTCCATGCAAAACTTCTGATTTGTCTTCATAATCTTGCACCTCCGAATCAGCTTTTCTACTTTGTACGTCTCATACTCACAATTTTGGACAGCCCTTTTGTTAATAGACAATTCAACATCTACTGCAACATTTTTAGGTTCATAAAGTAAGTCTCCTTTCTCCATCTTGTTCCTGTTTTCTATTTCTGAGTTTGTCAAGTAGACATCATCATTTTCATTTACTTATCCAACTCACTATGTTTAGTCTCCATTAAACAATCGCACGTGAGTGAACTGCTGCTACATGTTTTATCATCTCTTTCAATAGAGTTATAAATGTCATCATATGCTTCATTATCTTTATTGGGCTGGTCTAACTGCATGGTTAAAGCTGCTGCTATGACATCATTTTCAGGGGATTTTTTGTCATAAGAAGATTGCATGATCTTCATTAGAAGTATCCCGAGATTCTAACTTATTCCCATCTTGTATTAGATCATCTTCTATAGGAGCAATGCCAGCAATTTCACAAGTTTCAATGCATTCTTCATGAAGAAATGGAGGAACATAATCATGTTCACACCAAGATTCATTAGGAGAACTCATCTCTTTACAATATTTATCTATATCAATCTCAAGATCACCAACAAAAAGCTTATAGTAGTTCTCGCCTGAAGAAATTTGTTCTTCATTCTCTTTCCTAACTGGCCCATCTTCTTTGCTTGACTTATCTTCCAAGGTCTTATATACCAAAGGTGACTGTTTGTGACATGAATCCATCACATATGCTACACCTATAATATTCAAATCCTGAATACCAACACTAGGAAGTAGAACTGCTGCCACAAATATCAGAATCATAGCCGTGTCTATGTGTCATGAAACCAACAACCCGAAGTGGTTGATCCTTTTGTAGCTCCTGTAGAACCAAACTCCCACATGATGATTGTGAATTGGTGCACCTGTTTCCATCCTTTGTATGATTCCCACATGATGTTGAATTTTTGATTTCTTTGTGGTCATTTGTAGGCCGCATATGACCTTCAAGTAGTTCCCTTTTCTTTCCTTGTTCTTGCACCCTCAGCTCTTCTTCTTTCCCAATGCTTTCTTTGCTATCTTTTGATTCTTCTTTCTTTCTTTGCCGCTGATATGAACTTGTAGATACCAAATCATCATCATCCTCATTTGGTATACCCATAAATTGTGTAAAGGAAAGGAGGTCACGGATCTTCATAGGAAGGGAGCAATACTTATAGTAGCTGCTCATAATTGCATCATTGGTTGCCTTGGCATGAGGCCTCTTACTTGTACTTGTTGATGAAGATGAAACCTTAGAGTACCCAAATTTCCTTGAAAGTGAGTCATCTACATGTTGCAATTCATGATTGATTAGCTGTTGTGTTTATTTAAAGGCTTTCCATATCTATTTATAGCTAGACATTCTTCCCAAGATGACTTATCTCGCTGTCCAAATTGAAAACCAATCCAAACTGTAGTGTACCCAACTGAATCACCCAACAGACTGGCAGGGTTGTGGCTCTGAAACCACTGTAAGAACCCCTACTAATTCTGATCTGTTTTCTTCAAATTTGGATGTTTGACATTTCGTCAAACACTTGGCACACAACTCACTATTATCTTATTATTGTATATGTTTTGGGGTCTATTTGCACTAAAGGTTGACAAGATAAACTCAAAGAAATGATATTGTATTAGTCATAAATCAGAATTGAATACACTTATTATCAGGACTGATACAATGATATCAGACTGTAACATCATATGGAAAATGCATTGTATTGACAATTACAAAGTCTGATCTGGTTCCTCACATACCCGATTTGCTTGCTTGCATGTATGTATTCTAAATGACACCCAATCCAACTTGGTGTGGAAGGGAATGGCCTGCAACTCTGCTGATGAAATCTGAAGTAATTATGATCCAAATTGTAAGTGATGGCAGCCTCTACAAACCCTTAGCACTTATAAATGATCTCCTCCAATGTATCCGCCTAGGGCATAAGTGAAAGCAATGAATCCCTATGCTGTTATAAAACTTATATGATGCCAAATGAACCACCAAACCCTTGCCACTCGAATCTGATATAAACCTGATCCCCAAACTGCAATTATTCTTCAAACCCCGACCGTCTCAAATAAAGGAAATTCATTTAAAATCACCAACAACTCCAAAAAATCTGAAACCACTTGCAAATAAATGATATTCCCAGCTCCTTCTCAATGCCAAATACCTATAATAAACTCAATGTGAATTCTGGAATGAATCCACCTAATAGGCTGAATGGGTTTTCGTCCACACAACTAAGAAATTCTGATGAAGTAGGTAATGTGGAATCATGGCAAGATTCACAAACTCATTAAGAGGATTAAATCAGACCCCTGTTAGGATTAACAAGACAGAAATAACAATTACATGCAGAAATATAACCAATATCAGAGAATAATAAACCAAAACAGAAGAGAACGCAAGACACAAAGATTTAACATGGTTCACCCAATCCCTGGGCTACGTCCACCAACAACCAGTCCCAATATTATTATTATCCAGTGATTACAATCTGATCGCAATAGGCAATCCCTTATAGCTCAATACCGCTGCAAGAAAAAACATACATCATAATACAAAACCCTAACCCTAAGCCAATTTATACAATCTTTATGCCGCTTTAGGGTTAGAACATGTCGGCCCAGAAATTGGCTGAAAATAAGCGTCAAAAAAATTCGCCCCAAACCCCATGCATTGCAGAAAGGTAAAACACTTTCTTGGATAGTACTTTCTTGATCAGTTACCACAATATAACAATCTCCCACTTGGGGACTGATCAGACTCCACATAAACCAACAATTCTCCCACTTGGAGACTGATCCTGTAGCTAAACCGCTACCCTGTGAAGCTCCCACTGGATCCAACCTTCCTGGACTCTGCTGTTCTGTTAGTCTATTCAATTTAGAAGACCAACTGAAGCTGAACAAGAATTCAGCTTCTCCCTCGTCACAACCTTCGTAAACATATCTGCTGGATTATCATCTGTATGTATCTTTTCCAACTTTGACTGCCCATCATCCAAAACTGACCGAATGAAGTGATATCGCAACTGTATGTGCTTTGTCTTTGAGTGCAAAGCAGAATTCTTCGCAAGATGAATGACAATTTGACTGTCTGAATACAGATAATTATCCACCTGTAGATGTCCCAATTCTTCCATGAAAAATTGAAGCCATATCATCTCCTTGGCTGCCTCTGTAGCAGCAACATACTTTGCCTCTGTAGTGGATAAAGCATTCACCTTTTGTAATTGAGAAATCTGACTCATTGCTGTCTAACCAACTATAAATACATAACCTGTAGTACTCCGCCTGGTATCTATATCTCTTGCCAAATCTGAGTCAACATAGCCATGAACAGTAGTAGTAGAGCCCCCGAAGTGTAAACACTTATTGGATGTACCTCTCAAATATCTGAGAATCCATTTGACTACATTCCAATGCTCAATCCTAGGGTGACTCATATACCGGCTAACGACTCCCACCGCATGTGCAATATCTGGCCTAGTACATACCATAGCATATATTAAGCTCCCTACAACTGAAGCATAAGGTATCTTGGACATTTTAGCCTCTTCTTCTGGTGTCTTTGGACACATCTCCTTAGTCAATTTCAAATGACCAGGCAAAGGAGTAGTGACAGATTTGGCATCCTTCGTGGAGAATCTCTGCAACACCTTTTCAACATAATCAGCCTGAGATAGAGTTAATTTTCTGGTCTTCCTATCTCTGCAAATTTTCATGCCAAGGATTTGTTTTGCTGCCCCCAAATCCTTCATAGCAAAAGATTTTGCTAACTGTTGTTTCAACCCCTTAATATGATCCATGTTAGACCCAGCTACAAGCATATCATCAACAT